>LOEQ01003451.1:154950-167125 GCA_001685075.1 Bramus lutescens
GTTATGACTCAAATGGACTTAACAGACATCTATAGAATATTCCATCTAAACATAGAAGAATATACCTTCTTCTCAGCACCTCATGGAACCTTCTCAAAAATTGACCACATCTTCCGTAGCAAAACAAACCTCAACAGATACAAAAACAATGGAATAACCCTATATATCTTATCGGATCACCGAGACTTAAAATTAGAATTCAACAACAGCACTAATTACAGAAAGCCCATGAAAATTAAACAATGCTCGTCTGAATCATCAATGGATTAAGGAAGAAATAAAGGGAGAAATTAAAGACTTCCTAAAATTTAATGTAAATGATGACACAACATATCCAAATTTATGGTATACATTTAAAGCAGTGTTAAGAAAAAAGTTCATAGCACTAAATGCCTACAAAAGGAAGCTGGGAAAATCCCACACTAGTGAATTAACAGAACATTTGAAAATTTTAGAACTAAAAGAGGCAAACTCACCTAAGAGAACTAGAGGGCAGGAAATAATCAAATTGAGAGCTGAAATCAACAAAATTGAAATAAAGAAAACTAACAAAGACTCAATGAGACAGAGTTGGTTCTTTGAGAAAATCAACAAAGTAGAGAAACTTTAATCCAAACTAACCAAAAGGCAGAGAGAGAATATCCAAACTACCAAAGTCAGAAATGAAAAGGGGGACATAACAATAGACACAGAGGAAATCCAGAGAATCATCAGGTCATACTTTGAAAACCTGTACTCCACAAAATTTGAAAACTTAAAGGAAATGAGCAACTTTCTAGATAAATATCACTTACCAAAATTAAAACAAGACCAGATAATCAAATTAAACAGACCTATGATTGCTTAAGAAATAAAAAACAGTCACCAAATTCTCCCAACCAAAAAAAGCCCAGGACCAGATGATTCCAGCTCAGAATTCTACAAGATTTTCAAAGAAAAACTAACACCAATACTCCTCAATTGTTCCACATAATAGATACAGAAGAAACATTACCAAGTTCTTTTTATGAGGCTACAATTACCCTGATACCCAAACCATAGAAAAACATTACTAAAAAAGAGAATTGCAGACCAATCCCAGTCATGATCATTGATGAAAAATATTCAATAAAATGCCGGTAAATCAAATCCAAGAACACATCAGAAAAATCATCCACCATTATCAAGTCAGCTTCATCCCAAAGATAAAAGGATAGATATTTCAACATAAAAAAATTCTGACAACGTAATCCATTAAATAAACAAACTGAAAAATAAAAAACACATGATCATCTCATTAGATGCCAAAAAATCTTTTGACAAAATACATCCATTCATGACGAAGGTCTTGGAGAGAGCAGGGATACAAGGAACATACCTAAACATAATAAAGGCAATATACAGCAAGCCAACAGCCAACATCAAACTAAATGGAGAGAAACTCCCAGTGATTCCACTGCAATCAGAAACAAGACAAGGTTGTCCACTCTCTTCATAACTATTCAATATAGTTCTTGAGGTCCTAGCTAGAGCAATAAGATAAGAAAAAAAGGAGATCAGGAGAATACATTTCAGAAAAGGAGAAGTCAAACTCTCACTATTTACTGATGATATGATATTTTACGTAAGCAATCCCAAAAATTCTACCAAGGAACTTCTACAGCTCATAAACATTTTCAATAATGTAGCAGGATACAAGATTAAATCAAAAAAATCAGTAGCCCTCATGTACACAGATGATAAATGGGCTGAGAAAGAAATCAGAGAAACATCACCCTTTAAAATAGCCACAAACAGCGTAAAGATATTTTTGAGTAATTCTAATCATATAAGTGGAAGACTTGTATGACAAGAACATTAAATCCTTGAAGAAAGAAATTGAAGAAGATACCAGAATGTGGAAAGATCTTCCATGCTCTTGGGTAGACAGAATTAAAATAGTAAAAATGGCAATCTTACCAAAAAAGCAATCTACAGATTCAATGCAATGCCCATCAAAATCCCATCAAAATTCTTCACAGACATGGAAAAAACGGTACTCAACTTCATATGGAAAAGCAAAAATCCCAGGATAGCCAAAACAATCCTGTACAATAAAGGAACTTCTGGAGGCATCACAATCCCTGACTACATAGTACATAGCTACAGTACTTAAAACAGCTTGATATTGACATGAAAACAGACAGGAAGACCAATGGAATTGAATCAAAGACCCAGATATTAATACATACACCTTCAAACATCTGATTTTTGACAAAGAAGCCTAAAATATTAAATCAAAAAAAGAAAGCATATTCAACAACTGATGCTGGCATAACTGCATATCAACATGTATAAGAATGAAAATTGATCCATATCTATCACTGTGCACAAAACTCAAATCCAAATGGATCAAAAACCTCAGCATAAAACCAATCACATGAACCTCATAGAGGAGAAAGTGGGAAGTACACTTGAATGCATTGGCACAGGAGACCACTTCTAAATACAACCCCAGTAGTACAGACACTGAGAGAAACAATTAATAAATAGGACCTCCTGAAACTGAGAAGCCTTTGAACAAACAAAACCACAGCCTATAGAATGGGGGAAAAAACTTCACCAACCCCATTTCAGACAGAGGTCTGATCTCCAAAATATACAAAGAACTCTAGAAATTGGTCATCAAAAGAAAAAATAATCCAATAAAAAAAATGGAGTACAGACCTAAACAGAGAACTGTCAACAGAGGAATCTAAAATAGATGAAAATACGTAAGAAAATGCTCAACATTATTAGCTATCAGAGAAATATAAATCAAAACAACTCTGAGATTCCATCATACACCTATAATAATGGCCAAGACCAAAAACACTGATGACAACTTATGCTGGAGAGGATTTGGGTAAAGGGAACACCCACCATTGCTGGTGTGAGTGCAAACTGGTACAGTGACTTTGCATATAAGTGTGGCATTTTCTCAGAAAATTATGAAACAACCTACCTCAAGACACAGTAATACCTCTTTTGGGTGTATACCCAAAGGATGTTCAAACATACCACAAGGACATGTGCTCAACTATGTTCATAGCAGCATTGTTTGTCATATCCAGAGCCTGGAAACAACCTAAATGCCCCTCAGTCGAAGAATGGATAAGGAAAATATGGTACATTTACACAATAGAGTACTACACAGCAGAAAAAATTGACATCTTGAATTTTGCAAGCAAATGAATGGAGCTAGAAAACATCATAGGTAACCCAGACCCAGAAAGACAATTATCATATTACTCACTCATAAGTGGTTTTTAAACATAAAGCAAAGAAAACCAGCATATAAATCACAATTCCAGGGAACCTAGATAACAATGAGGACCCTAAGAGAGACATGCATGGATCTAATCTACATGGTAACTAAAAAAAAAGACAAGATCTCCTAAATAAATTGGGAGCATGGGGACCATGCGAGAGGGTTGAAGGGGAGGGAAGAAGAAGGGAGGGGAGCAGAGAAAATGTATAGCTCAATAAAATCAATTTTTAAAAAGGAAAAAAACCTTAGCACCAAACTAAAATAGAAAATGTACATGATTTTCTCAGTACACAGCAAAAAAATCCAACGAAGTATAATATCCTTCATACAAGGTATCACTGAACTAGAAACAAAAGAATTGTCCATGTTTGAAAATGACATCTACAGAACATCAGTATATAACATCAAACTAAATGGTTCAACACTACTTGTTTGGGGGAAAACGCTTAGTATTACAATTAAGAGAGAGATATCTGTACCCATCTCTTCTGTTTAATACATGCTGGAGGTTCTGTATACTGTAATAAGTAAAGAAAGTAAGACACATCCACACTAGCAAAGAAAAAATATTGTTACTCGAAGATGACATAGCACCCAGGAATCCTAGAAAATCTGGTGTAACTCCTAAGGAAGCACAGCAAAATAAATATGTGATATGTGATGAAGGTGGTAGGATTCCAGATAAACATGCTACAAACATCCGTTTTACCTTTACACACTCTCATAAAGAACAGGTAATTGAAAATGCAATTTATAATCCAAAACATATGGGATTCTTAGGATTAAATCTAAAAAATTGTGCAAGATCTGCACACTGAAAGCAACAAAATATTGCTGGGGTAAATAAAGAAAACTTAAATAAGTATTGTGACAAACTGTTCTGTGAAAAGCTCATTCTTTTAACTTTTTAATTTATTCTTTGTGTCTTTTCACATCCATTTCCCTGTCCCTTCATGTTCACCCATTGCCCTTGTAACCCCACGTCTCCAAACAAAATAAAATTTAAGAGGAAGAAAAGGAAAAGAAAAAAATCTTATCATGAATGCTGTAGCATGACGCAGTGAGTCACACAATAAACTTTTGTCCATATATCTTTACTTGTAAGTGTTCATTGCAAAGAGTAGTTGATTGGTCTGGTTCAAGGTCTCTGGTTTATATTACACAATTGATTCTGGGCACTCCCCTGTACCTCACCTTGGCAATACAGTAGAGCTTGGCCCTGATGGTCCACGTGTGGGAGAGCTAACCCTAAGGGCATGAAAATAAGAGAACTGGCCCCATCCCCTTGCTCATTGTTGCAAGGGGTGAACTAGTCAGGGAAAAGTCGGAGAATTCCCCCTGGTGAGAACAGGGGAGATCTGGTGCCTGACAAACCCTGCAACAGCTCAGGCCCAGAACCAGGATTACAAATTGACCCAACCCAACAATTACCCCATCTGTGATCTGGGGTTAACACGGGTAGGGGCCAATCCTGCAGACTCAAAGATGCAGGATCTCCATGACACAGGACAAGAAGATATCCAAGCGGAAAATTCAATATTTTCAAGATGTCTTTTCCACAAAACCACATGATCATTGCTTCAGATACAGAAAAGGCCTTTGAAAACAATCTTACACTCCTTTATAATAAAAATCCTGTAAAGACTAGGTCTACAAGGGTCACACCCACACACAATACAGGCGTGTTACAGTAATCCTACAGCCAACGTCAACTTAAATGGAGCTAACTCAAAGCGTTTCTGTTAAAACCAGGCACAAGATGTGGTTTATTGTTGTTGTTTGGAAGGCAGTTCTGCGGCAATGGGACCCTGTAGCAGCTCTCTATATACCTATTTGATATGGTATTTGAAGTTTTAACTAGATCAATAAGAAAACTGAAAGAGATCCAGGGGATAAAATTTTGAGAGAAGTCCAAAAAAAAAAGCATAAAAGCAAGAATGTCAGCACAATAGCTAATAGGTGAGTAGATGTTACCTTGGAATGCCTTGTGTGTTCTCAGTTAAGTGTTTCCATTTTCGTGATGAAATAGGAAGCAGTATTGTTAGCCAAAATTCTAGTTGGAGGATGAGATTTATAGGTGTAGAATAACTGTACAGACATTGTGAGAAAGTCAATAGCAGCAGTGGGAGATACTGTATGGCTTTTAGAAAGTACCAAAATGTATTTGATATTCATTCTCAAGAATCTGAAGTGTTACCCCAGCATATTTAGATGCCTTACTAGGCAGTAGACAGCTCATGATTAGTGGACATGGAGTGGACAAAGAGGTTGTTTTACTAGAGTTGTCACTTTTTCCATGTTAGGTCTAATGAAGAAAAAAAAACAAAATAATGGAGCATTTATGCAATGAGTATCCATAGTGATTGACAATAGAATTCACTCTGAATGTTGCAGTTTGAATAAGAAAGGTCCCTTGTGTTTGAACACTCATTCCCTATGGTGGTGCAGTTCTAGGAAATTGTTGAAACATTAAAGCAGTGGTTCTCAACCTCCCTAATGCTAGGACCCTTTAACACAGTTCCTCATGTTGTAGTGATCTCACAACCATAAAATGATTTTCACTGATACTTCATAACTGTAATTTTGTCACTGTTATGAATCATAATGTAAAATTCTATGTTTTCTGATTATCTTAGGTGACCCCTGTGAAAGGGCTGTATATAAAGAATATATAAGTATTTGTAAAGACAAGGTTTAGTTAGTATCTGTTAAGTAAGATTTAAAATTGGGTAAAGGAAAAATTACTGAAGAATAGTAATAAAAGGGTCATAAAATAGAAGCTGAAATCAGGTAGAAGTCCAGAATGATGATGGTGAGGAAGTTGAGTGTTAAAATCTTTGAAAATAATGGTGTAACAATATAGAAGTTGAGATGGAAGCAAAATGATAGAATGTGAGTGACGTAAACATGTGGCGTAAATTCCTTTGCAACTCCGGACCATCTGAGCAAAGAACTATAAATATTTCACAGTGTCAAAGAGTCTTGGCCTGTGAAGCGAAAGTGGAGATGAACAGCTTTCTAGTGGGTGAGAAGAGGTGGTTTGAGGGTTTCCATAACAGACTGGTCTCAAAGAGGTTCTGCAGTTGAATCACGGTTTCCAGAAAGCACAATGAAAATGTTAAAGAATCCAGAGCTTAGTGGTCTGATTCTTCTCTTATTATGTGAAAAATTAGAATTAGAAAGCATAGAACTGACCTTATGGGTTCAAGGTAGATGGTAATTGTGACAATGTGAGTTTAGCAGTAAGGAATAGGTGTCTGAAACTTCCTCTTGACTCTTTTGCATATGGTCAATGAAGTATCTCTATGTGCAGTCCAGTGCATATGGAAAACTCCTTGGTGAAGCAGTGTGTGAGGTCAGTAGAGCCCCATTGGAGAAAGAGATGGGCTGTGAGCGCTGTGAATGCTCATCCTCTACTGTTTAGGTAATTTGAGGAGTTTAGGGAAACCACAACCAGGGAAACAACCCCCATACTGTGCCTAGCCTGGCGGGCCATGCTTCTTTCGCAGCATCCTATAAGTCGACGTGATTGCATCACTGAAGAGTTTAGGGAGAATATAAGCGAGTCATTGTCAAAGATGGAGTGAAAGTCTTTGTGAACATTCCCTAGTACTTCTGAAGAGAATTTAAAATAAGAAGGTTTATTTCCTTTGTCTCGTAGGTTCCCTCTTAAATTGTTCTGAGACCCTTCCCTTAATGAGTCAGATAAGAGGCTTTGTTCTTAGTGTGCAGTTGTATTCAAATGCATGATTCTTTCAGAACTCAAACACTATGCTAAGTATTTACACACCTTCATTTCCTGGTAGAGAGTAAGTTCTTCAGAGTTAGAAAACCCTATTCAACTTTCTAACATGAGGGACTGAAGTGCTAGGTCTTGTTTAATTAAATTGAATATAAAGTGTTCATTAAATAGGCAATGGGATTGAAAGCTTTAGATTCATGTAAAGCGTATCCGAATTTGAAACTATGTGATTTCAATATGCTTTAAACTTATCAAGAAATGATTTGTTCACATTATAATATTTTCAAAATGTCATAAGGAATAAACTTTAGACATGGAATAAAGTGAAAATATTTATTTTTTACGTGGTTTAGTCATCCTAGCAATATAACTCATTAAAGGTCTCAAACTTACTTCACAAGTAGTGTCAGTGAAAATTACAAGATAAAACTATACTCTATTGTCAATAAGACACAGTACTACCCTTGAAGACATCACAGGAAAAGCAGAGGGTTAACTGGAACCAGAACAAAATTCCATTTTAGTAAACAAAAGAAATTTTTAATAAAACTGTGAAATTCAGCATCACACTTTAAGGAATGGGTTGCCTACCACGTGAGACCGTGGTTTATGATAGATTAAGTTAGTGTTAATAGAACACAAACCATTTTGCTGAATATAGCACCATAACTATCTACAGTACAGAATCCATCCAGTGTAGTACAATTTACAGCATGATTCAGAAGCTTGCCAGCCATGAAGTGAAAGCCCAAGTCACAAGCAATTTATCTGGAAGAATTAATTGCTTCCACAGTCTTCGCGCAAACCAGTGCAAGTATGAGGGCATCCCAGGAGGTCACTTTAGATTTAAAAACTTAGCCATAATCATAACAAAGCTCTATGCAATCAAATGGTCACTGAACGACAATAAATATAAGTCTTCCTGGGGGTTAATTTTTAAGTATAAGGTCTTATTTGAAATTTTTCATTCAATCATGTGCTTTGATGTTGTTGTGTTTACCAGAAAGTTAATGCATAATAATGTCAGTAATTGGTTTGAAAGTCAGTAGAAAGAATTACAAGCTGTCAACACTTGCAAAAGCTTCTGCCAGTCACACCGACAGAAGCAATTCACAGGCTTCTGTGCTGGACGCTCACAGAATGTCCAGAATTGACATGCCAGAAAGTTCCATTTTCTCAGAACTTATAGTTTATCTCAGAAAATTGGTGTTTCCTATCACTGGGATGAACAAAAGCTGCAATTCCTCCACACATATTTCTCACCTGAAGCATGTGACACCGGTGGTTTCTTCATCTGGTGGAAAGCTTCAGGAAGGAGCGAGAGAATCCTAATGACTTTGTTTAAACATGAAGGGAAAAGTTTACTTTTCCTCCATTTGTTCAGAGAAGAGCAAGCCTCCTAATGAGTTGCTTCACTAACCCCGAATTTCCTACAAACACAAACTCCTGAATATTCTTTCAGTCCACTTGGGAAACTAAAACTTTTCCACAAGCTGATCAGCATCAACATTAAGTGACATGTATGAAATTCTAAATTTGCATAACTATGTGTTGAAAAATTATAATTAAAATCTAAAGGCAATTCTCCTCAGAAAAGCATTTACATAGTATTTTTTAAACTATGGAGGAAATCATATAGAGATGATTATCTGCAGTTGCTGAATCCTAGCAACAGCAAAAGCCATGAATAATACATAGTGTGACCAAGCTACACAAAATTCAGTTCAATCAACCTTATGCGAAAGAGTAAGAGATAGTAATGGTCTTCCATTTGTTTAGAAAATGTCTCTTCAATGAGGCGACTAGAATATTCCAAACTTAAGTTCAGAACAAACCAGAAGTCAGAAGAGGGGTTGGAGAGATGCCTTGAGGTTTAAAAGCACTGGCTGCTTTTCCAGAGGAACTCTGGTTCAGTATGCATAGCAGCTCACATCTGGCTGTATCCAGTTCTAAGGGATCCAACACTCTCACACAGACATACATGAAAGCAAAACACCAATGCGCACAAAAATAAAATAAAAAGAAATTCTAGAAGAAGAGGAGGAGAACAGGAAAAGGAGGGGAGGGAAAATGAGGAGAAGGAGGAAGGGAGAAGGAGAAGGAAGAAGTCAGAAGACTATCAAGCCTCAACCATCACTCTGACCTTTTTCATTTAGATTCAGCATAATATTAACAGATCACACATGATCTATGGCATTATCAGTTCCAACAAAAACTGACTATTGTATTCACAATTCATCCTTAAGTAGCTAAAAACATATTTACAAGACAGGTAATTTCCCTTCTTCCCACAGTGTAAGTAGTCTAGTTAAAGCCAACCTATTATGTCAAAATACGAATTCATGTCATAAAATACAATTTGAATTAGCCATACCTCAACATTTCGCTGGAGCAGACAGCAGTAGTTCATCCAGCATGGAAGGAAGTTCCACAGAAGCAAGGGTGAAGCGGACAGAGACAGGGATCACAGGACACAGTGAGCTCCATGACAGGGTCCTGACAAGTGATATGTTAGGAGAGTGTCAGTTTCCACATAGATGAAGAGTCAGGAAGATGGAATAGGAAAAACAGAAGTTAAGCTAGACCCATCCTACACATTCCTCCTCCAATTTCACGTCTTCTTATCACTTTACAACCGCCCTCTATATCCAATCAATAGTTTACTGATTCTGGCAGATGCTTTGGTTGCTCATTCTATCTCTGACTGTGAGTTCCTAAACCCTGAAAGATAGAACTTCACTCAGGTAGTCAAGAATCTTAGTTATTTTGGGCCCCTTCAATAGGCTGTTTAAATTGATATTGAATATATTATGACTGAAAGTTATTGGCACCTATAAAATTTAATTCTAACTGCTTAAGATTGCCATGGGGAGATGCTGGAAAATTATATTTTTTCATGTGGAAATTTTATAGCAATGGAAAACTTTCCTGGAAAAAAAGCAAGCGCCTTCCTATGTTATATTTGTTACCACAAAAGGGCCCCTTTATGCTAAATTTAGGAATAATAGATTTGAATTCAGTTGTCTTTGCAGTAAATATATTACTTTAATGCTCTTAAAAGTCTTATTAACATTTTATTGTCACACAGGTTAAATTTCATTCCTATGAATATTTCATAATGAAACTGTGTTTCATATAACTTCTTTTTTCCCCTTGTAGCAATTGGTAAACTGAGTTGAACTTCTCCAACTCTCTAGTAATTATTCTGCTCCTACATGTCATGGCGACAATGGCAGACTAGGGTGGAGGGGCACTGGCAGTTATGAATAACAACTAGATATATCTTGGGGGATATTTGAGTCATTAACCTACCACTTTCAAACTTTTCCCTTGGAAGTACAATGATACAAATGAAGCTGGAGAACTCACTGGTAACCTACTAACCAGAAGTGAAGGAGTATTTAGTTCAATTCAAAAGTCATACCAAAAGCTTCTATTGAATGTTTCTGAGCCATGCATCTGAGGCACATAAGAGGAGAGACTATGTACCTTAATGAATTACCACAAATGACTGGGATACAAGGTTTCCAGTGACTTCTGTACAATTGAGAAGCATTAAGGAAGTCAGCAGTTATATATTTTATCACAAAATATTATGGACTATTTGACATTAGAATCAAATTTAACCAAAAGATTTTTTCCAGATCTATTTAACCAGTCATTTCTCTCTCAGAAGTAAACATGGGGAGTAGATTTCTCACTGTACATGCAAGTTTGAGGGTGTGGGAACTGTTTTTATTGTTTATTATTTTTGTGAAGCAACAGCCAGGTTCATTGAGTTGGTAGATTTGATCCATTCCTTACTCTATTTCCTCCCACTCTTCTTGCCCACGGTTGTCATTTTTAATTTAATCTGGATATAGCTGCATGTCTAAACACATTTTGATATTTATACTAAAGAATGCTATAAAATACTTTAACATGGGTGTATTTAAATTTAGTTAGCTAAATTTTCAGAATATAGGTGAATAAAAATGAGTTATAAAATGTTATTATACAAAGTAATATTATACATGTCCCAAACACCACCAACAACAAAATCAATGCAAATTGATTTCTCAAAATTTTAAACTCTTAAGACTCCTCGAGGTAAGACCTTTAAAAACTTCATGTTGTCTAACTCAAAGAAAACAAGTTTTCTAAGTTTGCAAGATCAAATCTAACTCCAATATTAGTATAACCCTAAGAAACGTCTGTCAACTTGTATAAGGAGGCAAAGACTTCTGTCCAACCCCTCTGTCCCAACATTGGCTGAGGGTGTCTAGAAGGTTATTAGATCTTTCTCTGTTCCATCTCTTCAGTTTAAAGTACATTGGCTATCATGAATCCAAAGGCTGTTTTAATAAATAAAATCAAGCAACAGGAAAGAAAAACATTCAAATATCCTTTAACTACCATTAATGACAAAAATAACCTGCAGAACATTAAATACTAAATACATTTTATGTTATTGACCCTGTGGTCCTCTTTATTCAGAATAGAGGTCCGACTTTGGAAATTTTCAAAATCCACAGGTTGAATTAAAGAATCATATTTCACATTGATATGTTCAAAGTTCTGAAAAGTTACACAATACACAGTATATCTGTTGAGCATGGTTTAATTGCCCTTCTAAGCATCAGACCCACCTGACTCTTCCAAATATTCAAAAGCACCTTGTAGATTTCAGCCCCTACTTTGATCTTGCTCTGACTCCTATAGTATAATAAGTCATGCCATGACCATTCTGTAAGTCAAAAAGGTTAATCTCACTATTTCTCTCACCTTAGTCAATCCAATACAAAATGCTGTTGATTTTACCCGAAAAGAAATATTTCATTGCTGTACATTTTCTTTCTACTGTCCTAAATGTTACCATAGTTAACTGTCATGATCACACCTATGGTCCTCTATTGACGACTCCCATATCTACTGTTTCAATCTATATTCATTTTCTTAAGCTGATGTAAGAAAAGACCACACAGGCTTGGGGGCTTAATGAACAGAAATTTATTTGCTTACATTTCTAAAGGGTAGAAGATGAAATTTGTTTTCTGGTGAGGCTGCTCATCCTGACTTTATGGAAGCATTCTCTTGAGGCACCTTATCTGTGCATAGAGGGAGCGGAAGGCAGAGAGAGAGAGAGAGAGAGACAGAGAGAGAGAGAGAGAGACAGAGAGAGAGAG
>LOEQ01003452.1:105572-116172 GCA_001685075.1 Bramus lutescens
TTGGAAGAGCAGGCAATGCTCTTAACCGCTGAGCCATCTCTCCAGCCCCCATGAAACCCTGTTTTAAAAACAAAAGTTTTATTTATATATATATATACATATATATAAATATATATAGCTATCAAAAACAAAGAAAGGAGGGGTATGGTGGCACACAACTATAACCTCAGACCTTGGGTCGGGGGGTGAGACAGGGATTTCTGTAAATTCAAGTCCTGATCTACATAGAGTTCTAAGCCAGCGAGGGCTGCTGCATAGTGAAACCCTGTGTCAAGCTACCAAACCAAACCAATCCCCAAAACAAACAAGCAAAACAAAACAAAAAACAAAGGGTATACAGACTGTAAGAGGCAAATTCTAATACAGAAGGGCAGGAAGAGAGCTCTCCATGGAAGACAGAACACAGGAGAATAAAGAGCCCCTATAGTTTATCTGCTTGTGTTTTGTTTTGCTTTCACCAAACTAAGACAACTCTAGCAGGAGCTTAAAAATCACATCAAGCCAGGCGGTGGTGGCACACACCTTTAATCCCAGAGGTAGGCAGATCTCTGTGAGTTCGAGGCCAGCCTGGTCTACAGAGCGAGTTCCAGGACAGGCAGGCTCCAAAGCTACAGAGAAACCCTCCCCCCAAAAAAAGGCCCCCAATCACATCAAAGTAGAATTCTTTTAGGCTACTGGTGGCAGGTTTGGCTCTCAGAGCACACCCATTTCATTACTCATTTTCTCCCTTGGCTGTCTTGGAACTAGCACTAGGTTCCTAGGTGTTGGGATTAAAGGCATGCACTGTATACACCCAGAACTTTTTTCTTTCTTTAAAAGAAAAGGATTTATTTACTTATTTATTTTGTGTATTTGAGTACTTTGTCTATACATATGTCTGCTCATCAGAAGGCAGCATCAGATTCCACTATAGGCAGTTGTGAGTCAGCATGTGAGTTCTGGGAACTGAATTTAGGACCCCTGGAAGAGAATCCAGTGCTCTGAACCGCCGAGCCATCTCTCCAGCTCATAGTCTCCTTGTGATTCTGATCTTTATTTCACTTTGAGCCACACCAGCCAACACTATTTCTATTATACAGATATAAAAACCCTCTACTATTATTACTTTGTACTGCCTTTTTCAGCAGACTATGGAAAACCTTTGGGAGATCTACCATGCCTAGAGTCGTGGTTCTGAACCTGTGGGTCTTGACTCCTTGGACAATCAAGTAACCGTTTTACAGGGATCTCCTAATACCACCAGAAAACATAGATACTTACATTATGATTCAAAACAACAGCAAAATTACAGTTATGAAGTAGCAATAAAACAAGTGTAGTTAGGGGTTGCTACAACATGAGGAGTTGCATTTAAAGGGTCGTAGCATTAAGAAGGTTGAGAAGCACTGGCCTATAGGCAGAAGTCCAAACTTCATGCTTTACTACTCAAGGATTTCCTCCACTGGGACCCAGCCTGCCTTTCAATCCCAGGTGCAGATAAATACTTAACTTTCTTGGCTTTTAGTAGATACTTACATGTTGAGTCCCATCCTGGGATATAAGTGTAACTTGCTGACTCAACCCAGACTGGGTTACTGTGGCTACCTGTGTAGATACAATGTCCTCTCCTTCTACACCTGTAACATATGTGATCTGGGACCCTTTAAGAACATCATCACCTTGACCTGTTGAAAATAAATGAATAATTTATTTGACCAACAAACCAATTTATTTAGACAACATTAGAGATTCTAACTATGTAACTATGAAACAAAAAAACTGAATAAAGAGACAGGCATGGTAGTGCTTGCCTATCATTCTAGCACTTAGGAAGTGGAGGCAGTTCAAGATAGTTGGCTATACAGAGAGTTCAAGGCCAATCTGGGTCACATAAAACCTTGTCTCAAAAACAAAACAAAACCAAAGTCTATTTTATATTTTAAACCATGAAAATAGTTTTCAAGACCTCTTCTTAATTCTTCTGTCTTCACTTCTGCCAAGTCAAGTCAAAGTGAACCCTATCCATGAACTTTAAGTGTTCTGATTTGAGGAGGCCTCTCCTTTACACTTAGATGGAATGATTATGTGCCACTGTGCTCAGCATACTGGGGACACAAAGGGAGGAATTATACACAAAGATAGACTTGCCCCTCCCAGAAGAGCAAGTCTATACCAAGTTCCTGAAGTCACTTAAGATTCATGAAGATAATAAAAGGTCTCTATAAACATTAACCACAAAACCAGAATGGCTTGTACACACAATCTACTATCTTACTCAGTCTTTTACACACGTGATTGACAGCAAGCTATTGGTACACAATGACATCACTGTGTAAAGACTATGCAATGGCATGTTATCTCGGCTGAGGTTAATCATTTAATAAGTAACAGATCAGGAACTCCAGTCCAATTCTTCTTTCACAAAGAATCAGCAAAAGAACCAAGCAGAAATCCTGTCTCAATAACCACCACCCCCCACTCCCCAAAAAGAATCAGAAAGTGAAGGGTGATTTCAACATCCAGAACTGCTAGACTGGGCAATCAGGATTACTGACCTTCCCTTCTCTCAGTACGTGCCAGCTCTCATGGAGCAAAAAAGAAAGTCCCTCTTCAAAGAGAAACTTAATACTCTGAAGTACTAACCTAAGAATACTAATATATGAAGGATTTTAGTATGCAAATCTATCTAGTGTGTGTTCAGACGGCGACACTGAGGTATAATGTTCTCACATACATTACTTTGCACCTTTTCTTTTCAGTTGTTTATTATTTTATTCCAAGTGTTACCCAGGGGATCATGTGAGGAAAAGGAGCACAAATCTGTATTTTTAGAAAAGCAATCATAGTTGTTTTTGTTTGTTTGTTTTGAGACAGGGTTTCTCTGTATAGCCCTGGTTGTCCTGAAACTCACTCTGGAGATCAGGAGGGCCTCAAACTCATAGAGATCCACCTGCCTCTGCTTCCCAAGTGCTGCTATTAAAGGCGTGCGTCACCACCACTTGTCGCACATTTAACATTACTAAATCTTGCTTTCTTCCCAGGTGTATGTGGATGGTGTCCACGCATGGAGGCTGGAGGCTGACTTGATAGCTCTCTACTTTATTTATCAAGGTAGAATCTCTCAATCGAAGCCAGAGTTCATTGACATAGCTAGTCTTTACCTACCCACCTATAGTATATACATCTCAGTAGCTCAGGGAGCCTGTCTTACCATCCAGGCACTGGAATCACAGACAGGACTCACAACGGCACATGCGTGGGTTCTTGGGCCCTAACTCTGGTCCTCACACCTGCACAGCACTTTTAACAGCTGAGTCATCTCCCCATCCCCCAAAGCCTGTTTTTTTTTCTTTTTTAATTAAGAGGAATTAGCAGTTACATCTTTCTTGCTTCTTTCAAGTATAAAGTATGTTATTATTAACATTAGTCAGCACGCTGTACAATGTTCCCAAGACTTACAACTTCCACTGATATTCCCATTAGCTAGGAGTGGTGGCTCAAGCATATAAACCCAGCATGTGGGAGGCTGTAGCAGGAAGATTACTGCAAATTCAAGGCTAGCCTAGTAACAGAGTAAAATTTTGCTAGACGTGTGTTTGTGTGTGTGTGTAAGAAAGGAATGAGAGGAATAAATTGTACACAACCCTGGGTGTCAAAATATCAAACTATACACACAGGATTTTGGCTAGAAAGTAATATGGAGACATTTAAGTGATGAAGTTTCTCTATCAACAACTTTTGTTTTATTTTTTGAGACAAGGTTTCTCTGTGTATCTCTGGCTGCCCTGGACTTCATGCTATAGACCAAGCTGGCCTTGAACTCAAGAGATCTGCCTGCCTCTGTCTCTCCAGTGCTGGGATTAAAAGTGTGCATCATCACTATATAACTTTTTAAGCTTAAATGTTTCTGAACATTTCACTCCAGTGTTGAGAATGAGAAAAGAAGTCTCTGCTCTTCCCAGGAAGAACTGCCATAATGGTCAGACTTCTTCCAAAGTTTCCAACTTGCTTTCCTCTCACCAAGTACTTAGCCTTTTCCATTTGTCAAACCTGCCATCTGTCTGCAAGTCCCCTTGCCTTACTTAGATCTGTTCCCTTCCCCTCCCCCAGGCTTGCTTCTTTGCTCCCTTAACCCCATCCACCCTCAGAATCTTTCCAAGAACACTTTTTCAGGAAGCTTCTCTGTCCTCTTGGGAGATACTAAGTCCCCCCCCTTCCACAACCTGGAGCACCCATGTCCTTCTGCAGCACTCACCACAGCTGTAAATCTGGTGTGTGTGATCATACAAATGAAACAGAAGCATGGCTCATATGCTCATAACTGATTCTCAAACTCAAAACAGATACAACTGTCAAAGCTCTCACCTGGGGGAGGCTCGAAGAAGGCTTCCTGCTCCTCCTCAATGGGCTCTGTGTCGTTGTGAGCTGTCCGTTTGTGCATAGCCAGAGTGGAGATCTGTTTGTATGTCTTCCCACAGTGGTTACAGTTGTATGGTTTCGAGTGAGTATGAACGACATGGTGTTTATACAAACTGGAATATTCTGTAAACCTTTTGTCACAACCAGGAACTGTACAGACATATGGCTTTTCTCCTAAGAGAAGAAGATACACAAAAAGGTCATTTTTACAGACAGACATAATTATTCCACAACTGGAAAGTGGGACTTCTAAAATAAAGAGCCAAGTTATCTGTCACTATAACTCATTGTTAGAGTGCTTGACCCAGAGTTCAATTTCCAGCACCAGGGAGGTATTTGAGGGGGGTGTCCCTTTTCATCTTGAAATGAAATAGCACACTTGAAAAAAATTCCCTATGGTTTGACTCAGCTCAAAAACAGCCTCAGTGGCTGGAGAGATGGTTCAGTGGTTAGGAGTGTTTGCTCCTCTTTTAGAGGAGCAGAGTTCAGTTCTCAGCACCTATGTCAGATGGCTTACAACCAACGTAACTCCACCTCCAGGGCACCCAATATCTCTTCTAGTCTACATGGGCATCGCATTACTGTACATACACCCCCTCCCATACACATAATTAAAAAATAAATCTTTGTGGGGTTTGTGGCACACAACCATAGTCCCAGCACTTAGGAGGCAGAGGCAGGTGGATCCACTGTGAGTTCTAGGCCAGCCAGGTCTATATAGCAAATTCCAAGTCAGTGTGGGTACAGTGTGATATATGTACCATGAGGCCTGACTCCATTTCTTATTGAACCTGGAACTCAATGATTTGGCCAGATTGGCTGAACTTCTGTCTTTGTCTCCCCGGAGATAAAATAACAGGTACACTGCGATGTTCAGCTTTTCTGCGGGTGCAGGGGATCAGATGCTTGCATGGCAAGCGTTTATTAAGTGAGGTGTTTCTGCACCCTGTTACCGAATGTAGCATTTGACTGATGCTTTCGGTTTTGGGCTAGGTGCCAGGAAGGATTACAGAGTAGTCCTTAACTCTTCTTATAAATTAAGAAAATAAGTGTATATGTGTGTCTCTGTGTGTGTGTGTGCGCGCACAGGTACCCAAAGCAGTCAAGAGAGGCATCAGATCCCCTTGTGCTAGGCTGTCAGGCTGTTTGGTTAGAGAGATGGCTCGGCTTTTAGAGGTTAGGCTCACAACCCAAAACATAAGAGTTACAGGCAGTTGTGAGCCACCTGACAGAATGTGTGTTAGAAACCAAACTCAGATCCTCTACAGGAGCAATACTTGCTCTTAACTGCTGAGCTATCTCTTCAGCCCTTTATAAATTAAAAACAAAAACAACAAAGGTTTTGTTTGTTTTTGTGAGACAGGGTTTTTCTATGTAGCCCTGGCTGTCCTAGAACTTGGTATGTACACCAGACTAGCCTCTAATTCAGAGATCTACCTGCCTCTGCCTCCTAAGTGCTGGCATTAAAGGCATGTACCACCATGCCCAGCTATTTATTTAATTTTATGTGTATGGGTATTTTTGTTTTTCTTGTTCATCTATTGTGTTTTTCACACACACACACACACACACACAAATCACACACACGTACCAATTGTGTGCAGTGCCCAAGGTGACCAAAGAGGGCATAATTTTCTCTGAAAGTGGAATTACAGATAGTTTTAAGCTCTCATGTGGGTTCTGGAAACCAAGTCTGGTCCTCTGAAAGAGAAGCAGTGCTTTTAACTACTAAGCCATCTCTCCAGCCTATTTTTGTAAGCTTTTAAAAATTACATTCATGGGCTAGAGAGATGGCTCAGAGGTTGAGAGCACTGGCTGTTCTTCCAGAGGTCCTGAGTTCAATTCCCAGTAACCACATGGTGGCTTACAACCATCTATAATGAGATCTGGTGCCCTCTTCTGGAATGTAGACATACACCCAGGCAGAAAACGATACACAATAAATAAATAAAAATTAGTGTGTGTGTGCAATGCATGCACGTGGAGCATGTGGAAGTTAAAAGACAACCTATAGGAGTCAGTTCTCTTCTACTCTGTGGATCCTGGGGACTAAACTCAGGTTGTCAGGGTTGGCAGCAAGCACCCTTATCCACTGTGACACCTCCCCAGCCTTTGTAGGTTTGTTCATTGTAGCAGTATTGGTGAAGCAATTGTGAAACTATTTTAGTCGTAATTAATGATTGAACAAATAAGCTAGGTGTTCTGATATAAGGCTGCAATTCCAGCACTACAGAGACTAAAGAGGAAGGAGCAATGATTCAAGGGTAGTGAGATCAGCCTGGACTATACAGCAAGACTACAACAGAGAGAAAGGCTGGTAGAGGAGGAGGAGAGACAAGTCTGAGTGAATATGTAAATGTTTTGATGCATTAGAAGCCAGGTCTTCCCTATGAAAAGGAATACAAATATAGAATAGAGGGAGGCTAAAAGAGCCCCATGGGAAGACCTGAAATTAGAACACTAGTGCAATGTTGGAGGTCAGTTTGGATGAGAAAACAGATATACTGACATACCCATTCATGTCCTATGTAATTTTTAATTTCCATCTTCTTGTGTAACTATCTTTTCCTACAGTTCTATACAGTGAAATCATTCACAAATTATAATATTTCATATTTTTAGACATAAAGTAATTGAAAATGGATTCCTGTTTATTCCCAAGATGCTATTCTCAAAGTAAGCAGGATAAAAGTTCTTTATTTTTATTTTTGGTTTTTCAAGACAGGGTTTCTCTGTAGCTTTGGAGACTGTCCTGGAACTAGCTCTTGTAGACTAGGTTGGCCTTGAACTCACAGAGATCCACCTGTCTCTGCCTCCTGAGTGCTGAAATAAAGGTGTTCACCACCACCGCCAGGCTTTTTTTTTTTAAGTTCTTATTTTGGCTGGTTGTGGTGGCTCATGCTTTTATCTCAGTACTCAGGAGGCAGAGGCAGGTGGACCTCTCTGAGGTCCAGACCAACCTGGTCTACATAGTGAGTTCCAGAACAGCCAGGGTTATGAAGAGAGATCTTATCTCAAAATAAACAAATAAGTAAAAGTTCTTATTTTAGTGAAGGGTATCAGACTTGGTGAAAGGAAAGAACTGGCAGATGACTCCTAACAGGAAATGGCTGCCAATTACCACTTGGCGCAGCAGTCCAGCTGTCTAGGCTGAAGCAGGAACACCAACACTAGGTGGTACCAAACAGTCAAAATGGGAACAGACTGGGCTGGAAGCTTTTTCTTTTTTTCAGGGGGGTTGGGTGTGTGTCTTTGTTTTTAAGTGTCCATGTAGCTTAGGCTGGCCTCACACTCATTATATAGCCAAAGATGAAGCTGAACTTCTGATCCTGCTCTCTCCCTCTGTCAAGTGCTGGGATTACGGGTGTGCACCAGCATTCCTCCTTCACAAGCTTTTGAGTTCCTACTGTTGGCTGTACCGATTTACCTGATCAGCCTTTCTTCCTTTATTTGTGTAGTGCCTGGATCAAAAACACGTGCAAGCACTCAAGCACCGAGACAGTTACATGCCTGCCTCTGGCTCTGTCTTCCCAGTATTGGGAAAAAAGGCATGTACCACCACGTATGTTGGCTCATTAAAGAAATTTTGAAGTTGCTTAATCTTGTCTCGCTATGTGAACTGGGAGAAAGAGACTAGTTGGAAGCCTTGAAAGACAGGGCCAAGACATCAGCCATCATTACCTGTGTGTATCCTCACACAGTTTTTATAATTAGACATCAGCAGTCATTACCTGCGTGTATCCTCACATGGTTTTTATAATTAGACATCAGCAGTCATTACCTGTGTGTATCCTCACATGGTTTTTATAATTAGTTGCGCTAGCAAATGCTCTCCCACATCCTGGTTCTGTGCAGTAGTAAGGTCTTTCTCCTGTGTGTGTCCTGATGTGCACTTTTCTGATATTTGATGTTGTAAAGGACCGACCACAGCCTTCAATAGGACACTTAAAGGGCCTTTCTCCTGAAGATACAAAAGGAAATAAATTAAATGGTGCAGAAAATAAAAATATACAGAGAATGGAAATGTCTCATCACTTGGCTCTGCCCAGTGCCTTGCCACAGTCTGCTTGCCCTGAATTTCCCTTCTAAGCTCTGTTGTGTCTCTGGAGCATGTTTCTTCCACTCCAAACTTGGGCTGACACAAGAAAACTGAATGGCATGCAACACTCATCAGTGACTGTGACTTTCCAAGCTATAATCATCAAGTGGGCATACCTTAAACTGAGCTGAGAAAAGCATAGACCAAAACATCAGAGAAAAGATAAAAAGAAAAATAGAGTAAGGACTAAGGTTCATCAAGATGTCTCCATGGGCATAAATGCTTGTTGCCAAAACAAACTGCCTAAGTTGCATCCCTAGAACCTAAAGGATAGAAGAATAATCAATTCCTGAAAATGATTCAGCCTGTATCATGTGCTATGGTGCATACATATGCATATGTATATATACACAAAGGTAAATATAATACAACTTTATTTAAAAAAAAGAATTAAGTTCAAACTATAGGATTTCCTAATGCTTATTTCTTATTTTATTTATTCTATAATACCACAAAGAAAAATAATTTCTGGGGTTGTGAGATGGCTAGGTAGGTGGTAGCTAAAACTCTTGATATCAACTTTACTAACAGCTTGACTTCTATCCCTGAGAACTACAGAGCAGAAAGTGAGAGCCAACTTCTGTAGTCTGTCTTCTAACCTTCACGTACACAGCATAGTGGATGCACCCATATTTGTTTAATAGCAATTAAAAGAAAATAATTTTCTATTTCTTTAATCTAGTACCTCCCACAAAACACATCAAAATATCTACTGAACATGTGTATATTTATTTATTTATATTATTTATTAGAGAGAATTGTTTTTTTCTTTTTTGGTTTTTCCAGGCAGGATTTCTCTGTGTAGCCTTGGCTATCCTGGAACTAGTTCTGTAGACCAGACTACTCTGTAACTCAGAGATCCGCCTGCCTCTGCCTCCACCTACTGGAACTACCATACTTGACATTGGATAGTTCTTTATCAGCAGGAGAGGAATTCTGCACCTTAGGGTCTGTTTTCAATTCAGCTACTTATCAAATGTGCAATCCAGGAAAATAAGCTTGTAGTTCAGATAATTTCTGAAAGCTGAAAGGGCTGTGATCTAGGGCTACCATCGCATTTCTGGGATTCTACCTTAGAAAGAGGTACACATACACAAACAGCAAACTGAATGGAATTTTAGGAGTTTCTAATTTTTTCACAGACACCATCCTCACCCCCGCAGATTAAGAATTCCTGGTTTAGTCTAATAGTACTAGCTTATAATTCCAGAACTGAAGAAACGGATGCAGAAGCATCACAAATCCAACATCAGCCTGTGCTGCAGTCAAAAAAGCAATTCCTGGTCTAGCTGTGCTACTCTTTTTGTACTGGTACCTGTGTGGGTTCTGATGTGCTTCTGTAGATCTCCTGAAGTTTTGAAAGATTTTGTACAATTATCTTCTGAACACCGATATGGCTTTTCTCCAGTATGAGTTCTGAAATGACTTTTTAATCCATAACCTTTAAAAAAATTTTTAAAAGAAATTTAGTGCCAGGCAGTGGTGGCATACACCTTTAATACCAGCACTCGGGAGGCAGAGGCAGGAGGATCTATGTGAGTTTTAGGTCAGCCTGGTCAACAGAGTAAGTTCCAGGACAACCAGGGTTACTCAAAGAAATGTGGTCTCAAAAAAATAAATAAATAAATAAAAAAGAAGAGAAAAAGAAATTTAGCAATACAATACTCTTCCAAACAAATATTAGATTAACTTTTGGAAATATACAGCAAATAACCAGGATAAAATACTAGGCATATACAAGAGGATGACTATTAAAAATACATGGGACAAGTTAGGGGTGGTAGCTCACACCTGTGATTTCCAGAATGTGGGAAGCTGACACAGAAGGACTGTCATCAATCTGAGGCAAGCCTGGGAGACCACATGAGATGATGCCTCAAAAAACAGACAAACTAGGGGCTGGAAAGATCATTTATCAGTTAGGAGCACTGGCTGCTCTCCCAGAGGTTCTGAGTTCAATTCTCAGCAACCACATGGTGGCTCACAATCATCTGTAATGAGATCTGGTGCCCTTTTCTGGCCAGCAGGCATACAGAACACTACATATTGATGTAGGAGGGTCATCTGTCTATGTGTTACTTTCATTGATTAATAAAGAAACTG
>LOEQ01003453.1:21822-35334 GCA_001685075.1 Bramus lutescens
AGGGAAATGGGAGGAGGTGGAAATTTTTAATAAAAAAGTATAAAAAAAAAGAGTTCAGAGTGAATAGCAGAAAGAAGGAGAAAAAAACTCCATTATGAGAGCGTTTAGGAGCACTCATATGATCAGCCTGGCAGAAAGCTGTTGGAGGAGAAACATCAGCCAACCCTGGAAGCTTTGGAAATGTGTTGCTATCCTAAGACAGGACTAATGAGTTTAACCATAGCATGGCATACGTGGAAAAGGAACCAAGTTAAAGAGATAAGCTGTCTAACCAACACATATTAATCCAGGTTTGTTGTCACTCAGAGAAGAGGACTTAGCATAGCTATTATACCAGAATCTACCTTATTATTCAAAGGGGTTAGAAAATTTCAAGACCCTTTGAGTTAGAGAAATGTGTCCTCAAATTCAGTAACTTTAAAGTATTATTTTTTTTGTCTTAGATACTGCTACTGGTTGTATTTGGTATGCTAAAAATATATGTTGAATTTCTGGCTCAGTACTTGATAATGTGGTCAGATTTAGAAATGGGGTCTTCGACGAAGCAATCAAGTTAAGATGAGGTCATAAATGAATTAGAGTGTGCTCTTAATCAACTATGAATGATTCTCTCATAAAAAGAAAGGGTTTAGACATTCTGGAGACACATATTTGGGCCAGGTGTTAAAGGGCAAAACAGAGTATAGCAAAATATGCAGGGATTAAATTATAAAGGATTCCAGCAGGTTCTAGGAGCTGGATGGAAAGACAAAGTCTTTCTATAGCTCTTGGATTGACCAAATCCCATGGGATTTTTGACTTCAGATCTCCTTCCAGAGAACAATGAGAAAATCTGTTGTCTTGATTTGCTTTGAGCTGGTTTGTTTTATTTTATTAGAGAAAGCCCCTATCATTCAACAGGTCACTATGAAATTGGTACGACTAAAATATGAATGAAAAGACACAAGGGACCAACTGAAATAACCCAAGTTCTTTGTTCTTCATAACACCAGAGACCTCTATGAAAAACACTTTATTATCTTAAGTGATGGAGATTAAAATCCATGAAATATTTCATTTTCATATTTTGGGCCGTCACTTATCATGGATGTTTATCTAAGTGAACTCTGCAGACTGAATAGTTTGCCAAGACCACTGACATCTATGATTGGGATATTGTTAATGGCCCAGAGACCTCCTGTCTTTACCAGTTCTCTGATGCCATTACTCTCTGGCTTGCTTTTCACAGAAATCCAAATCTCTTAATTAATCATTGGAGGGGAGGCTGTTTTCTTATTCAAATAAGAAGCGCTGATTAAGAGGGCTGTGACGTCTATGTTTTGGTCATGACATGGCCATTGTGATGAAGTTTGCACAACAGTTAAGGTTACCTGCACAAGACCCAGACCATTTAGAGTTTGAGGAGGTGGTGTGGGTCACAGGAAGACCCTCCCTTCTCTGAAATATTGACAGTTAGTGCTGGCTAGCATTAGGACACGGTCTCTTTTCATCCAAACATGCAGTCATGTTTCCATAAATAGCTTCTGGGTCAGCTGCACACAGCAACATAAACAGAAATCTTAGATTATTTTGAAGTGAAGACATGAAAGTGGAAGAGGAATGTATTGTGAAAATAGGGTTTCAGATGGATTTGGAGAAGATGTAACAGGAAAAGGGGTGAGTATGAATAAAACAGAATAATACATGTAAATTAATCACTAAACTATCAACACAGCTTTAAAATTAAATTAAAAAATTAAAATGTAACTAGAGAAAATCAATAAATAGAGCCTCTACCAATTTTATTATTCAGAGATATTTTTTATTTTCTCCTATTATTTAAAGCTTTGGTGTCTATCAACACAGAGCAATAGCAACTGTATCCACTCAATTCATGAGGAAAACAAAAAAAATCTACTAAGGTAATAATTGAATGTGAAAACATCCTTCCAATTTCTTCAATTTTAAGTTCTCAAATCTTTAAATAGAATAAGTTTCTAAGACTATAAAAACGCGCTTTAGAGTTTCTCTCCTTAATCACAGAGCATTCCCTTCAAACAATTTTTAGGTCCCAAATTACTCACTCTTTTGTTTTGTTTAGTTTTTTGTTCTTTTATTATTAAGTTTATTTTCTTTAAAAAATCTTTTCTCATTTTACATGCCTATCCCAGTTCCTACTCTCTCCCCTTTTCCTGCTTCCTTCACTTTTCCTTCACCCCTGCCTCAACAAAGTCTGACACTACACTTTGAGGCATGACTGACCCCCCAACACCCCATATCTAGGCTGAGCAAAACATCACTGCAAAAATGCCACATAACTGTCACCACATTAAGTAGGCGTAATTTGGTCCTACGCAGGTTCCTCCAATATCAATCCTGAGTCAGTAATGTCTCACTAGATCAGGTCAGTGTCCAGGGCTTAGCTGGGGATTTCTGCATCTGCTTCCATCAGTTGGATGAAGATTCTATGATGACAATTAGGGTCGCCTTCTGTGCAGACTGATGTGTATAGTCACCCTATACACTATTGCTTAGCTGGGGTCATTCTTGTGGATTCTTGAGAACTTCCTTACCTAGTGACAGGTCTTGCTAGCCCCCTAATGACTCTTTCAATCAAGGTATCTCTTTTCTTGATCTCCCTCTCTGTCCTTCCCCCATCTCAACCATCCCATTCCCTCCTGTTCTCTTCCTATCTCCCCTTCTTACCCTCTCCCCATAATACTCTCAGTTTTTTTCAGGAGATTTTGTCCTATTCCCCTTCCCAGGGAGAACCCTGTATGCCTCTCTTAGGGTTCTCTTTTTGCTTCCATTTTGAACTTCCCTTGTTATTAATTTATAATACAAACACTAACCTTCAGAGACAATATCTTCCACAGTCTATGCATACTGCCAATGTTAAACATTACATATAAACATTTTATACTTTTCAAATAGTTTGGTAGTATCATTAAGTCATTAACAACCTGTGTTTATCAAAACTCTATGGTACTATAAGTGCTAAAACAATAATAATTGAGCTGTATTAACAGAGATGCTTGAAAGAGAAAACCAAATACATAAGAGATCCTGATGACAACAATTGATAAACATTTAAGAATCATCTGTGACACAAGAAACTAAATGATGATTAAGGGAAATAAATTAATAGATTGTTAATAATTTGTTTACAGAGGGTTGAAGATCATGTTAGGTTCTCATACACTAAACATGTACAGTATCACTCCATCTTCATCATTAATAAGTATTAACATTAATTTATAATATTCAGTCTCCCACCTGTAAGATAATTACATATAACAAGGTCATGATACAGATTTTTGTGCCTATAAGTTTCTTAAAATGTAGTAGTTAATATCTAGAGCTTTCCAGTATGTTTTTAAAGATCATTTGCATTGGGTATTCTTCTAAAGGCTTTAAAACATCTTAAGGTATGTAACTTCAGAAACAAATTTGAGATGAATGTTTATTGGTCATATTTTACCAATGAAGAAAAAGTTCAGAAGGAGTTTGAGTAAATTTCCTAAGTCAAAAACAAGTGAGGACCAGATTCCCAACCAGTACAAGTGAAAGAAAAATCCAGAATCACATATATACCCAAGATCTTAGCAGAATAGTACTCAATATAAGAAAATAACATACAAAATGAGTACACAAAGGAAAAAATGTGAAAACTCAATCATAAATAGGTAATATGTTTTCTCAAACTCATTTTGTCCAAATTTAAGAGTAAATGTAAACAAACCAAAGCCATACCGCAACATTGGACTTGGAAATAAGTATAACATGTAGAAAGAATTTTGTTCAAAATTTTTTCAAAAGATTTTATAAATATTAAATTAAATAATTAATTCTTCATGGGCACTAGAAAATGGCTAAGCAGCTAAGAGCACTTTCTTCTCTTATAGAGGACCTACCTATACACAAAATTTAAACACCAGGCACATACCCAGTACACACACAAACACATATACACTCATACACATTAATATATACATATAAACACACATATATATACACATATGTATGCATATATACACATACGTGCATATGTATAAATACGTATATATGATATATATGTATCCATATGCAGGCATACACACACAGATAGATAGATAGATAGATAGATAGATAGATAGATAGATAGANNNNATAGATAGATAGATAGATAGATAGATAGATAGATAGATAGATAGATAAAAGGAAAAACACTCATAAAATAAAATAAAATATAAACGAATTGTTAAAAAATAATTAAATCCTTACATTACAAATGTATTTCTACTTATACTTAGTAATTCTAATTCAGGTGATTTCTCAACCAAACCCTTAAATGAAGAGAAACTATTTGTATTTGGGACTGATCATGGAAGCATTGGGCTTAGTAACACAAGTCTGAAATTACTATTCTGTTAGTAGTGGTAAACTCTACTTGACTCCTGTTTCCTATATGTGCAGACATTAAGGACAAAGCACTGTCTCTAAGCACTCTTTCAAGTATTAATGTAATTTTACAACACTGTAGGAAGTTATATTTTACTTGCACAAAAATTTCATCATCATCATCATCATCATAATACTACAAATTATATTTAATGAAATTGATAAATGCCTATAGTAGATCATACTTTTAATGTAATGTAGAAACTATGTATATCCATTAGATATGAATAAAATATTCTGGGATGATACAAGAAGGCTTTTCAAAAAATCAAATACAACATCAGTAAAAATGTGAAATAAATTCGCAATGTCAGATCATTCTTTTATAGCTCATGTAATTTGGAGATTCCATTGATCATTCTTTCACTGTATGCATCAATCCTTTTTTGCATATTCTCTTACCATATTTCTAGATATTCTATATATTTCTGTTACCACCATTTGGTCTTAACTTCTATTGTCATAGGTCTGTAGGGTTACATTTTCTACCCTTAAACATTCTAACCTAACCAATATGGTAGCCACTTTATGACTTGCAATGTCCGGGTAATACTCAAAATTGTTAACTTTATAACACTCACTTCTAATCTGTCCTCAGTAGGCTTAGCTGGTCCTACCGCTGGGACTGAAACTGAAAAATGACTTATTAAAACATTTTATGATTCCTTTTTAAATACTATTTTTAAATTTCTTATTTTGATCCCTTTGTATGTTAATATAGCTGGTATGAAAATTAGAGAGATAGATATATATATGTGTATATATGTGTATATATATACATATGCATATACACACATACATATAATGTTGGTGTATATACATATAAAAAATAAGATATAAAGAAGCCATTATCCTGACTATGCTGGCTAATTTTGTTAGCTTCTCAGGATGGATCCTAAATTAAAGAAATGCCGTCCTAAGACTTGAATGTATTTGAACTTTTGTTTTTCTTTAATGATGTTGGTGAAAGTCCAAATTATTGTGAGTGATGTTACCTCTGGGTAGGTGGTCCTGTGTTGTATAAGGAAGCAGGATGAGCATGCTAAAGGGAGCAAGCCAGTAAACAACATTCCTCAAGGACTTCTGTTCCTGCCCCAGGCTATTGCCTAGAGCTCCTGTCTCAACATCTCTGGATGATAGACTACAAGATATAAACCCTTTCCTCCCCAAGCTTATTTAGGTCATATTTTTTGATAATAATAGTAGAAAATCAAAGAACTACAAATATTAAACCTTTTATATTTTGTTCTTCGTGTTGCATGAATTGATATGATTAGTAGGCAAAGATCCTATCCTAAAAGCAACGTGGAAATTGATAGTTAATTTTGGAGTGTGGAGTAAATCAAACTATAATTAAAAATATTCTAAGACATTATTCCAAAGTAAATGAATTATTTGGAAATATTTGCAAATAGTTTTAGTTCTTTTTCTTTATTTTTATTCTTTCTTTCCTCCTCTTTTCCGTTTTCTCCATTGTCCATAATTCACGTCATTGACAAATTGTAACCATTCATTGTCTGACCATGACATTTTGCTTGATAAACTTTCTCTAGGATTCTGAACCCCTGCTGTACTTTTATTCACTTTCTAGTTAGTTTCTATTTTAACAATCCTTATAAAAACAATATAGTAAAAGTCTTTCTCCACTAATTAGCCATAAACACCTGATAAGCTTCTTCAGCCTTCACCATCCACTGAATGTTTAATTAGCCTGGCCTGTGGTTGCCAGGAATATTTGTTTGAAGAACTCAGAATTCCCCTTCTTTCATTTTGTTCTTATTAATTATTCATCCACTAAGTCTTCACAGTGCATTTTGGGCAATTCGATTCACTCACACACCACTGAAACTTGAAAAGAATGTCTCTCAACATTAAGACAATTTATGGTAAAACCCACCACTATACCCCAAAAGTACATTCCTAAGTAAAGTTCTCGATGCCACTGGTAATTTAGCCATTAAACATTTGGAGAAGACACACAAATAAAACATAAAATGAAAAAAAATTCTATAGACCACACCAGAACACAACAGAAAAATTTTCTTGAAAGGTGAAGGTATACCTTTTCTATAAGTTCTCTGAGAATCCTTTCAGCTTTAGGTTATACTTTAGGTTCTATGGCTATAAAGTAACTCATACCTGCATACCATTAAAGAGAATAACTTTAATTCTTATAGTAAAATCTCAAGATACCTTTAAAAATGCAATAAAACTATATGAAATTTATGAAAGAATCAGAATAAACTTTTTACTAGAAAAAAATGTTAATGGTATGATAGCATTAATGATTACATTTTCTGTTCATTTAAAAAGTCATCAATTGGTAACTACCTCTAATATGATATAATGATTGGTGGGACCATTTTGCTATATATTTAATTAATATAATAGATTTAATGTATATAAAATAATCAATAATTTTATCAGTTTGTTTAAATCTGATATATTTATAAATAGAAATTTTCACAAAATTATGATCAGCTTTGATTGTACAAAGGCGTAAAACTATATTCTTTATGTGATTTCATGGAGATCTACTTTCTCCACAATGTATTCTAGTAAATGTTGTTGGTGGCACATCTTTATGAAATAGAACATTTCCCAGTCTTGCAGTCCACTGTAAGAATCTTAGAATAATGGAAAGATTGATTCTCTATGTTGGCCTCCTGCAAACTGCATTAGACAGAAAATCCACCTAGTACCTATGCCACATCTCTAAGATGACTTTGAATAGATCATGTTATCCGAACAGGTTGAAAAACTGCCATGTGTGATAAATGTAAGGCACTCCAAAATCCATACAGGGATGATAAGTTTATTTGGCAAGAGATTAACTCTCATTAACTTACTGAAGGTGAGTAATTGGGGGCTATATCTCATATCTGAACATGGAAAGTCATAAATATGTCCTATAGGGCATTTTTATAGTGAAAGTTTGTGCAGCTACCCAGACACAGCTGCTGAACTGTAACCAGAGAATCAGATTCTACATTCACTTGGCTCAAGAGCAAATGGGTGAGTTGACAGAGTTCCTTGATTGACTATTTATGTAGGTGAGGCCAGTTCTCCCACCTATAAGTAAATGTTACTAAAGCATTTTACATTGTCTATGAGATTTTGTCACCTACATAGAACCTCACGGTCTATACTTATCTCATAATATCTACTGACAAAATTAACCCAAAATGCTGTTCTTAAAGATACAACAAATATGCATAGGGAAATATGACTAATATTCTCCACATGGATTTTCGGAAGCCTAGAAATGTGCTTAGTAAGGAAAAAGATACTTACAACACACATTAGTATTTATAAGCAGTTTGGCATCCAGATGGATTTTGGCAATCACTTTCACTTTCCCAAATTTGTTTGTTGAAAAATGTTTATGTATGTCAGTACAGTTATGAATTAATTGCCACAATCTATCCTCATAAGATATTGCTGATAGACAACATTTGCTTTTCTGACTATATTAGTACAGGCTAAAATATTGTGTATATACATTTTAAAATCTCAATGGCACATCAGAGCCAGGATTTATGTCCTGTTTGCACCACAGGTCAGTCTCCTCTCCACATGAGATTGTATTTTTAGAATAGATCTTTAGTATGCAATTTACAGAAATGTTTTTTTCAAAACATTGAAGAATTTTTTTAAACTAATGCAAGCCTATAATCAGGCCACTGAACTTAAGCCATTGTTACTGACCAAGTGTCCGATTGGTCATTTCAGTGCAGGAGCAGCTGTTAAGTCACGTGTCTCTGTGTTTAGACAGATCGCAGATCAAAGAAGGCTTTCATCCTGTGTTTGTAATGTAGTCTCCATCCATAACTGATTTGGAATTCTGGATGAAGGTGACACTCAAAGTTATGGGACAAAATTTTGTTATTGATGACAGGTGCTGGTAAATGGTAAGAGTATGAAAATCATGGATGGATTAGTTAGAGTCTTTAGCATTTTAAAATCACTTTTGTCACTGATCATGGACACTTCAAGTCTCAGCTCACTATGGACAGTGCCATCACTAGGTATGTTGATATGAACTATATAAGAAAGGCAGTTGAGCAATCCACAGAAAGCAAGCCCCTAAGCCCAGTTCCTCCATCAGTTTGTGCTTCCAGCTTTTGCCTTGATTTTTTTTTGTATTGAAGAACTTGAAAATTTTCTTTCATTTAAGAATTGATATTTAGAATTTATTTTTCTTTATTATTTTAATATGTATTCAATGTAATTAAATTTCATTATATCTTCATTTAATTGTTCATTCTTGAGAGTATTTCATTGTGTTTAGATGAAGGTATGTTTTCTTACTTCCATGTCCTGAGGAGCAATATAAGTTAAATTTTCCATGTCTTGGTTTTGTTGCAAGCTTTGTTTTTAAAATAAATAGTAAAAAATTAAATATTTATATATACATATATATGATAATACAATTTAGTCACTACAATATGAGTTAAATATCCAACTCTCTCTATATAAATCAATATGAAAAAAACACATGGCAGAAATGTTACTTTAATTCCCAACATAAATGAACTCAGCAAATTGTCTGAAATCAAGTAGCATACTTAGTCATAACCTTAATCTAGGGGCAATGCTTCCATGAAGTTGTTAGATATACAGCAGATGATTAAAAGTAAAGTCAAGGGTAGATGCGCCAAGCAAATTTATGATTCAGGTTATTTAGGATTACTAACTCTTTAAGCTAAAAGTAAAATTAAACATAAAATAAGCAAAACTGTTATAGGAATTGCCTGCCCTCAACAAAGAAATTGTGTCTTCACTCAGTAATGTTGCTTACGTAGAGGGGAGTTGGTATACATTTATGAAATGTGTTTAAATGAGAATGAAAAGGAATTCTCTTTAGAAGTCACAAGTTCAACAGGGTTGATAGCTATTTGGAAATATAACTCAGAGTCATATGTTACAGAACAGGCTTTCCATATAAGTTTAATGTGTAAATTATTTAGTGTAAAAGTTGAGATTATATAAATAATATTTGTTCTAGTTTAGTTTTTGCTTTATAAAATATTCACTAAGCCAAATTTGTGGAAGAGATGGTTTATTTCAACTCAAAGATTCGTATTAGACAAAGTCAAGGCAAACACTCAAGACAGGAGCTTGAAGCAGAAACCAATGGAGCAAGTGGGCTTAGAGTTTTGATTTTCCTAGGTTATTCATCTCTTTCTTATATAACTCATATCCACACGCCTTGTGACAGCAGTATCTATAGTGAGCTGATCCTTCTTATATCAATGATCACTGAAGGAAATGTACCATTGACTTGCTCACTAGCCTGTCTGATGGAATCAATGCCTCAATTTTCTTCCTACTTATGTCTTCCTAGTTATGTCTAGGTCAGTATCAGGTTGAAAAAAAAACTAGCTAACACACATGATATATTATCACATTTATGGACAAAGATTGGTTTATTGAAAATATTTATTTCTCATCCAGCCTGTGGTGACAAACCTCTCTAGTCCCAGCACTCGGAAGACAGATGCAGGTGGATCTCTGTGAGTTCTAGAACAGCCTGGTCGGCAAGAACTAGCTCCAGGACATACTCCAAAGTTACAGAATAACCCTATCTCAAAACAACAAAAGAAAAAAATGTATTCATTTCCCTGTAGTCTCTGTTGGGTTTTGGGATCTGGGATGGTAGACTAGAACTTACCATCAGTGAAAAATGAGCATCATGCATTTACATGTGGATCTGTTTTACCTGAATGGTGATACATACTGACCAACTAAATTTAGATTTATTTAAACTATTATTTGGTATTGGCGTGAAGACTATACAAATTTATTAGAGAAAAAATATGATGCCAGTTAAATATTAATAACAATTTTCAAGAAATTCTAGTAGTGTTAAAGTTATGAGTCCTCAATTTAAAAATTTCAAAGTTTTTGATTAAACTTTTGTTTACCAGAAATTGCCTAACGGAATGTGTTTGAGAAACACAAAATAGACTTTGCATCTAGAAGGGAGGAAGTGATTAATATATTGAACCAGCTATGCAATTTGTAGAGCTCAGTGAAAATTTCAACCCAGTATGAAAGTTTGTGTGGTCATTAAGGCGAGAAGTGAATACCTTCTTGTATTTATTCCACGGTCCCAATTGGAATGTAGGGATCCTCATCCTACTGGGACTAACTGGGGACAGTGAGTAATTTTGGTGGCTGCAAGATTTCCAAAAAGGAAATCTTTTGTTCTGTCCTCTTTGCTGCCAGCCAAGAAAAGGAGAGATGATATCTGCTATGAGCAAAATTAGAATGTGGAATGTAGTAGACCCCTGTATTTTAGCTTCCTCTATCCATGTGTAGGATACTGTCCAGGGTCTGAAGTAAAGGTAAAGGTTTTGAACCTTTTCCTGTGCTGTCAGGAAATCATCGTTCAATAGTAAGGGTAACAGAGGGCAACAGATCCCATGAGGAGGTTGACTGAGAACCTATTCCATAGAAAGAAGGAGAATATGCCATGAGTATGCTAGCCTCTAGTGCATTGTTCATTGGACATTTTACATTAAATTAAAACAAAGTCAGATTTTAGAATAATAGTTGTACAAAATTAAATGTTAAACCTCTGGAGCCACATCCCTAGGAATCCAATCTAGACACAGTAAAAATGAGATTGACTAAATGGAAAAGATTCCATTTGTTTCTATGCTAAATTTTGGACTTCTAAACAAGTAAATTATATAGCAGGAGCTCTATCTATAAAGGATAAGCAGTATTAAAATTATGCAAGAAGGAGAAAATAATTAATAGCCTAGAATACTATGGAGTTCTTAGTCTAAAACCAATACCTATGCTGATGACACATAGGGCTGGAGAGACAACGTAGCTGTTAAGAGCTCTTGGTGCTATTGCAGAGGGTTAGGTGTCTGTTCCTGACTCTTAACGATCTATAGCTCAAGAACCATAAAATCCAATATCCTTCTCCAAAGTCTATGGACAAAAAGCACATTCACAAATATACATCAAAGCCAAATAGTCATAAACAGAAACATTAAATCTAACAAAACTAAAATTAATAATCAAAGTTTATTAATACTGTTTGCTTTAAACTTAAATCTTTATGACTTTTTGAAACCCTTGCTCACTCATATATCTTACAGGTTTATTGAGTCATGGAAAATGAGGGATCTGATAATTTTATTTAAAAATATAGAACACTGGATATAAAGCACTGTTATAGGGTTCTTTATGCACGAGTAACAGCAAATCAGTTGACAAGTACCATGAACCTCACTAGTTCTGTATGTTGCCATGCTTGAAGAAGCTCATATTTACTTTTGTACAGTTTTAGTACTGGTAAGTGAGTGCAAGATTCAGCCATGGTAGTCAGACAGTCTATTGTTCAGCTATACTCTATCATATACATTGTTATGTGCAATGGAGAGTATGATGCTGTCATACCTTAATTAGATTACAATGCTGTAATGGAACAACATGATCAAAATAACTTGGGGAGGAAAAGGATTATTTGTTTAAGCTTCCATATCATTGTTCATCGTTGAGTAAAGTCAGGACAGGAAATCAACCAGGGAAGAAACCTGGAAGCTGGGGCTTCTGCAGAGGCCTTAGAAAAGTACCATTATCTGGAAGGCTTACTCTGGCTTCTTCAGTCTTTCTAATAGCAACCCAATAACAGCAGTCTATGTATAGCATCATGCATAATGGGTCAGACCTTCTCACATCAATCATTAAAATAAGAAGAAAATGTCTTACAAGAATACCTATACCCCAATAGTATGGACTTATTTTCATCATTGGAGTTTCCTCTCCTAGATAATTTTAGTTTGTGTCAAGTTGACATAAACTATATAGAACAGTTGATGTTACAACAAGGACTTGAGTTTGATTCCTAGAACCTACAAAGTCAAGACAGAAAACTAACTCTTGAAAGTTGCCCTCTGGCTGCCATACACACATGTGTATATGTGTAATAAGTTTAGAAAAATATTTAAATTAAAAGACTTATATATAGATATGCTGATAAATTATTTGCCCTAAATTACATGTGGAAACATGTGTACTAAATGCAATGTCAACATCTTTACTAATCCAGTCACATAGAGTTTTGGCATTTACATATTTCCTTTTGTAAGCATGACTGTAATGATTTTTCTGCAGACTTATTGTCATAATATTTATAAAATACTTCTGAGACATATTTTTCTCAGAATTTCGAGCTTAATTTAACTCATCCTGCAAACAATGTGGACTAATATCATTTCCAACAACAACAACAACAAAAAAACATTGAAATGAGTCAAAACCATGCTCTAAAGCCACGGTTTATCTAAGCATATTTTCTGTGGGCTCTGTAGCCCATCCATGCAACTTTAATTATGAGATAATAAGATAATACATATGACCATTTCCCTCTCTGTAATTTCATTCTCTTAAGGCATGCTCCAGCTGCTATAGAAAACTTTACAGAAATTTTTGAGGCTTTGGTGGATATAGAACACCACTGCCACAGCTTTTTGCTATTCTATTAAACTTTACTGTATAAATAATCTCCATTTTAACATCTAATGCCTTCAATAAAATATTCACAGGGACAAAGGCATTGAGTAGAAATGATAACTAGTCAAATCATACTTTCTAGTTATTCTTATTACTCTAATTATTCTTCAATCCAAAGTTTGAAATGCCATTGAGTAGACTCTTCCCAGAGAATATACATAATTTTCTTTAAGATATTTATAATACTGAATGCATAGATTTTTTTATTACTGCATTATTTTCATACTCACAAATTCTAGTAGTAAATCAGGAGTCTCTGCAATTAGAACAGGCAGTATTTTATAAGATAAAGTGTGCTAGTCTTGATTTGAAACAGGGTTGTAGAACAGACCGACGAGAAGGCTGTTGAGTGCATGCACTCTTTAAATTCATTTAAATAACATATAGATTTACAGTATTTAGCAACCTTTTCTGATCACCAGAAGAATTCTGTGACAGTGTTTAACATGCTATGTACATGTTACAACGTACCTAATAACACTCCTAGTCAAAATGTGTAGTGATGGGGGAGCACGGGCCTGCTTTTCGTCCAGCCCAGCTCCCGCACGGCTAGCTTAT
>LOEQ01003453.1:35473-57449 GCA_001685075.1 Bramus lutescens
TATTAACCAATGAAAGTAACACATAGACAGATGACCCTCCTACATCAAAAATGATGTCTCTGCTTCTTTTTGACTTTCTTCTATACTTCTGAGCAGTTTTCGCCACCAGAATCAGGCAAAGGTAAAAAAAAGTCATTGTGTCTTGCAATGACTGCCATTACACTGCTTGTGTTTTTTTGTTGTTGTTGTGTTTTTTTGTTTTTTTTGTTGTTGTTGTTGTTCTTTTTTTTGTATTTGAATGCGTTTCAGTCATTTCAGAACATCCCTTTGAGATTACCAGGTTGAAATGGAGCTCAACGACCCTTGTGAAAAGACAACAGGAAAGAGAAATAAAGTGTTTGTTTGGCAGTCATTTCTTATGCCCTCATCATCTTCCAGTATCATGTAATCTCACTCTCAAACTCAGATGAGATCAGAAAGATTATCTTTTGGCTTGAAATATTAATTAGGAAAAAATCATCTGTTTTATATTTTCCTACACCTGGATTATTTTCTAGTTAAAATGCCATCAATATCTTAAAATCTTATACACCTAACCCACTTCATCTCTCTCTCTCTCTCTCTCTCTCTCTCTCTCTCTCTCTGTCGGTCTTTGAATTTCACTCTAAACTGGTACAGAAATACACGTAAAAAATAGAATGTACAGATATAAAATTATGTATTTCCAATTTAAAGAAGTTATTTTATTTAGTGATTTAATACTTTCATGGCTTATTTCTAGTCACATAAGATCTCTGCATATGCTTCATTTAACCTCACTCTTTATATTAACTTCTGCTGTGCATCAGTTCAGATTTGTGAACATGATTTATAAATGTCAGATAATTATTTGCAATTGAAATGTGGAAGGGTGAATGCAGTTGATTTTAATTATAAACTCATGAACTTCACACTAATTACTCTTTCTTACATGCTATTTTCCCTAGTGAGAAAAATTTTCTGAATTCTATAAGCTTTTAAAAAGCCTTTGTTTTGAGCCCACATACAAGTTTTCATTGCTTAAGATAAGGATAATTCCATAAGCTATTGTTACTGAGATAAACAGTTGCCCTTCTTTTGGGCTTATAGTTCCATTTAAAAATAGTTTAACGATGAACTCAGAAGAGAGTTTGAAGACGATTGTAGGAGAGTTGATGTGAAAAATTTCTACGCAGATAAACTATAAATCTCAGCAGCTGCCTGGAGGAGGGATATAGAGAGGAGGAAGAGCAAAAGTCATGATATTTGGATAAGACAGATGTGGCGGTCAACTGCAGAGTAAACTAGCAGCTGCATGGCAGGGAGGCTATAGAGAAAGAATAAAGTCCAAAGTGTTAGGAAAATCACACTTAGATTGACATTTATGTGAGAAATTCCAAAAAGTGGACTAACTTACAAAGCTGCACGTCAGATACACTGTAAGCCACCCTATGAGACAGGAGGAATCCTGGGAAGGAAATGTCCAGAATCTCATTAGATCAATAATTATTTCTGCTACGCATTTGGCATGGCTTAAGGATGAATACCTTCCTAAGGGTGATTTTGCCCTCTAGAGGGTTGGCTCTTTAGCTGGGTGATTGACCTGTTCACTGGGTTGATCTGCCTGGAAAACTTCCTTTATCTCAGGTTAAACTCAAGTGTCAGAGTGCTATGAACACATATGACTGATTCTACCCAGGTGCTGGTGAACATTCATAATTATCGCAAAGCATTTGTAAAACACGCATATCCCACAACATACTCTGAAAGTGTTTAGAACAGAATGACCAATGTCTTATTTATCAGAACAGAACAAAATATTGGGCACAGTTAGAAACTCGATGAATTTATTCTGAAAAGTAAATAAATGAATCACCCAGTCTCTTATATGATTACGTAATCTTTAATCTCGTTAGCTCTTGTCTTCATTTTTCCTGGCCTCCCTAGTTATGTCTCCTAATCCACATAGAATTACTCATAATGTCATTCTTTGTCTGATTTTTACAAATTTTCTTCCATCCCAACATGATCTCAGATAAAACGGAGCCTCAAAACAGTTTCAGAAGGTCTATGCTTCCTTTTACTGGAAACACAGTGCTTATTATTTATATTGATTCTCACTAATTGACTTTTAACTTTGCAAGCACCCAAATGAAAAATTCAGTGACTTCATAGTAGGAAATATCTACATTTCTGTATTTTAAGGATTGAGAAGTTTTTCACAAATACTCTTTAGAGAACAACAATTCAAACTGTACTTCCTTTGTCGTGCAAGTAACTGGATAGAAATTTTAGTAGCATTATACTGCTTTATTTTAAATCAGGTTTGTGACTAACTGTTTTGAGACAAGATTCAAACTATCTGTATGAGCAGCCTAGAACTCACTATTTACCATGTCAGAGTACCCTTGAAATTAGAATGATTCTTCTGACTCTGTCTTCAGGTGCTGGGATTATAAGAATGAATCACATGGCTCAGCAACCTCCGCTTTTTAAAAATTATACAAATATAAAAATATTTTGGAAAAAACGTTAATGTAGAAACTGCATAGTTTTGTGAATATTTGCACAAATTCCCCTTTTCCTCATTTTCTATTTTCCTGTATTGTCAAGGTGTATATCTTATTATAATTATATATACAAAGAGTTAAATTCATATATCTATGTACCCATCTTTTCACATTAAAATAAGAAGTGAAAATTATATCGCCTTAGTGGAATAAGGTTTTAATTATTAAGCATATATTTCCTTGAAGATCCTTATAATCATTAAATTCCACCTGTCATAAAATGAAATAGTGTTTCAAAACCCCACTTCCAATACTATCTATCAGATAAAATAATACATATGCTTATGTTTTAGATTGCTTTCTTAGATGCAGTCGACACGGTAAAGTGGATGAATTTACAGTCTTGCAAAAGGAAAGATTTTCAAATAGCATGATACAAAAACAGCAGTTTTGAATGTACATGTTTGCTTTGCCTTTTATCAAGCATTAGCATCTTTTGTATTGCAAAGAGTCTCTTAGTACTGAGAATGGCAGCTATAGTTTACAGCACTAAGGCTTCTTCCTGCACAGAATAAAATCAGAACCTCTCCTTTTAGAAAATCTTTGACCTTACTTGTGAGAACAATGGGGCTGTTCAGGAGGTACACTCGCCTCCCCCAAGTTCTGCTAGCTCCTTTATAGGTTCTGTGAGGGAGGGACTAACATGTACTATACTTTGTCAGAATGCCTATTAAGGAGGCTGGGATTTGACTTTTAAAGAAACGAAAAAAAGAAAGAAAAACATAGAATAAAACACTTGTGTGTTCTATAGTATAGTTCCTCTGGGCATCCATTACAAAAGCCTCCAGGTGAGGTAAGACTTAGATTGCACCTAGGCAGAAGGAAAAAGCATCGCACTCTATGATGAAGGGCTTTGAACATTTCACAGCTTAACTTAATTGGATCCTAATGGGAGCTTTCTGACATAGAGCTGTTTCAGTCAAGAGTCCATCAAATTGGTTTCACTTACATCTCTATTTAGAAAGACTGTTTTTTTTTATTATAAATGCAATCCCTCCCCCCCAAATCCAAATAACTGAAAAATGACTTGACAACTATGAGCTCAATGATGAATCTGTGGTGATTATTATTACTTGTGTGTCAATTTTATACAATGCATGTACATGAGACAGGAATATTTGGAAATACATCTTCTATTATTACTCAGTCATTAGTTGAGTCGAAATGAGCAGAATTCAGGTTTCACTTTAGTCTTTACTTAAGTGAAAGTTCCAAGAGTGGGTAGCAAAGGTGTCAGTTAGAGATATCATTCATCTTATGGCAGAATAACCACATGTTAGCTAGCATCTATCTGTCTTAGTTAAATGAAACAATGGAAACGAGAAGGGGTAATACAGATCATTCTCAATAATTTGTATTTTGTTTTTATTTATTTATTTTTTGTTTTTGTTTATAATCTGTGACCAGAGCCATTTTTAATTTACTTTCCTACATCTCTTCATGATTACTCAACTGTAATATGGAATCAAAATATCAGATAGAAGTTGCCAGGTTCTGGTCTCTTTTACTTTCTGCTACTGTGACAAACACTGACCAAAAGCAAATTTGAATGAGGAAACCATTTGTTTGGATTATTTGTTAAAGCCCAGCATCAAGGATAATGAAGGCAAGATCCTGGAGGCAGGAGCTGAAGCAAAGTCCACAAAGAAATTCCTACTTCCTGGTTTATACCCAGGCCCTTGTTCGGCTACCCCTCATATATTATCCAATCCTACTTTTCTGGGTGTATCATACAAAGAGGGCTAGGCCTGTTAAAAAATGACTTTCCCACAGGCTAATTGGATGGAGGCAATTATTCAGTTGTGATTCCCTGTTCTAGGGTATATCAATATTTACCATCACAATATGGCTTCCCTAATGCTATTTATTTGTATCCATGAAAACTCATGAGCACTTTATTAAATTAAGTTATAATCAGCATTGTATTTTTCTCAGACAAGTAAACAGATACAAGTGGTGAACAGTTATTCAGTGTAAGTCTCATCAAACCTACTACAAAAGTACTCATAATTGTAGAGTTTTAAATGGTTTCAGAACAAGTATTCATTCACTCCGTACAAATAGGAGCAAAAATAATACACAGGAGAACTTGTGCTTTTGAAGAACTTAAAATGGATCAGGGGAAGGAATATTTCCAGAGCTCAGATGAAGACCCAGATTGACGATATTTGAAATGGGTTCTAGTTCCCCATGAAGCCCGCTTTGTGCTCTTAGAAGGATTTTTCAACATTAATTTGTTTAATTTTTTTAGAAAGTGTCATGGCTCAGTGGATGAGAGCAGTAGGTACCTTTCCAAATGACTCAGTTTCCCTCTGAGTACCCACACGATCTGTACCTCTTGTTCCAGAAGTTGCAAAATCTCCTGTGGCCTCTCTGGGTACCAGTTATTGACATGGTGTACATAAATACATTCTGGCAAACAACAGATACATAAAAAAGGTAAGAAATAAAGAAAAGAAAGGAAAACTTGCAAAATACATGAAACAAAATAAATTTAACAAACTACCATGAAAAATAAGATAATTTTAATCAGATAATTATAATTTTCAGATAGAAGTTATCATGAAATCAACAAATAAAATTATTTAGCAATATAAGAAATTATTTTTTTCTGTGAAAAACAATATGTTTTAATATTAGCTATTATAATATTATTATAATTAATCTTGCACAACTCATGAAGACAGTCTTATATCCCAACTAGAACAAAGTTTAGCTTGTCAAAACAATCGCATTTGCAAAATAAAGACACTAGTCAGGATTTAGTGATGCAATTCAACCCACATTTATTTATATTCTTTTCACAACAATGCTGATATTTAAAGATTATGCCACAATATTTTCTCACTAGCTTTATATCTCCCAGGAAGTATGTGGCATTATGTGAACAAAGGAACATGAAATGAATAAAATATTAAAATAAAAATCCCCTGCTGGCAAACCTTGACTTCAAACAGATCAACCAGTCCTCTAAATGATATTTAAAAATGTGACAAAATTGATGTTAAATTATAGTAAAAGCAACAACATTTTCTCTATTGAATGACAATAGACTTGAAATGATTTCAGAGAGATGAAAAAGATAGATAAGATTCATTTTAATTTAAATTATTTTAGCTGCCTGCCAGACTTGGTAGCACAAGCCTGTAATCCCAGCCCCTGGGAGGTAGAGGTGGGAGGTTTAGAAGGACAAGGTCATTCTTGGCTGCATAGCAATTTCAAGGCTAGGCTGAAATACATAAAACTCTGTCTCAGGAAATAAAAGTTATACAAGATGGTGATGGTGCACACCTTTAATCCCAGCATTTGGGAGGTAGAGGCAGCTGGATTTCTGAATTTGAGGACAGCCAGGTCAACAGAGTGCGATTCAGGACAACCAGGGCTATTTAGAGAAAAACTGTCTTGAATAATAAAATAAAATAATGAAATATGAAAGGTAGCAAATTCAATCAGTATTAAAATAAGTCATTGAAACAAATAATGTAGAAACAATTGAGTATTCATAAGCAAAATATACAGATATATAAATAGACCCAGTCCTCTTTATAAGTCTTTCTTATGTAGCTAAAATTACATGATAGTCCTAAACATAAAACATGGTGTAAAAGCAAAAATTCTGATTATATTTTCTTTCTTTTGTTTTGTTCTTGCTGATTGAGTATCATGATAGGTATAACATAAAATGTATCATTAATTCAAGAAGCAATTACTAAGGTGACTTTTACTAAATTTGTAAAGTATATATACATTGCTAAAGAAATAAAAAGAAAGAATAAAAATAATAAGAAATTATCTATAATCTTCCAAACTGGTAAAATAGTAATGTTAAATGTAAGAAAGATATCAAAAACTCAACAATAGAAAACTAAATAAAAACATCTATCTGATCTCAATAAACATCTGACAAAAATGAAACATAGATCACTGATCATTTTCATTGGAGAATAGCTCATTAAACAAAGAATGAAATGCTACGAATATATCATAATGGTTAAAATTTTAAATTTTAGAATTCATTGATAACAAAAATGCAAAACCATTAGAATTTTTATTCTTGTTTGCTAAGAATACTGATGATAATGCTACTGTGGTAGACAGAATAGCAATTTTTCATGAACAAAACACATTATTTTCTTAGAGTTTTTTCTTTTGATTTAAAGTCAATTGCTTTATATATAAATGCCTGCATATAACAGCTTTTTGTATATGTAAGTAATATTATTATTAATTATTAAGGCTATGAACAACCAAGATACCCTTCTGTGTACGAATGAAATAAGTCCCTGTGACATAATCCACATGGTGCATTACACTATTGTTTAGAATCACAAAGGAGTGAGCTGACAAGCCACCTCTCCAATCCTACATATAGGTTAAAAAAAAAAAAGTCAGTCTGAAAGGAAACTGACATGACTTTATATGGAAAACAAGATTGTGTAGCCCAATACAATATTTAAAAATATCAAGAGGTGAAAGGAAATGAAGTTAAGGATGAGAGGTCTAGAAAATTATGTTTTGTGCTATTACAGTAATCAGTATAAGAGTTAAGACTTTCAACGTTCATTTAACTTCATAGTGTGAATGATGAATTATATTGCATGTAAATAATGAAAAAATATATAGAAGGTCATAATATTCCACAATACCCTGTAGAATGTGATAGGAGTCAAAGTAGTTGATGCCAGTAGGTTTAGAAATGAGTCATGTATGCAAGACTGAAAACAAAGGGAACTGTGTGTCCTAATTTGTAAAGATGTTATTCGTAAGAATTTGAATTAATAACATTGACAATACTTATATACTCTAAAGCTAAATCAAATAACTCAATGAAGGAATTGATGATAGTAGGCCTTCTTTTTGTTGTAATGAAGTTTTACAAATCAGCAAGATGAGGCCAGAATGATTCATATAATCCATCTCTACTGAATTAGGGTTGGAGACCTCAGGCTTACATAAACTCACATAAAGACATGATATTTTGCAGAGAAATATTAAATATGTGTATATGCACATGTTGATATACAGTAATGAACTTACCTTTCTGATTTTCCTTCCCCAAATTAATATCCCAAGACCCACCACAAATAAAATAACTATAACTTGAGAGATATTAAAAGAAGTTTCTTAGCAAATCTCTGCAAATGACAATGGTCTCCAAAAGCAGTAAATATAATAAATATTGAATAACACCTATTTTACAGGTATAGATTTCTTAAAACATATATATTTAAATTGGCAAAAATTTTTGTTTGTTCCAGATTGCAAAAATCTATATAATACAAACACACAAAAAATTATGGTTCACTGTATCATTATCTTACAAAGTATTATTTAGATTACAAATTGATTCAGACAAATTAAAATTATATACATATACATTAACATTTGTGCATACATATATGTTCATATATGTTTATATAGAGTATTATTTATAATAAATAAGCTCTACCCCAAATGCATTTAATAACATCAGTTAAGTATAAAATAAATGGTGATAAAGTAAAATGAGGTTCTGCTAAATCCATCATCAAAATTAACATGTGTTCAAAATCACACATTAGATTTATCTATCAAATTTGAAGGATAGAGCCTTTAAAGAGACTAATGAGCAAAACATGGATCAGAAGGGAAATTAATGAATGCATACAAAAATAAAAGAATGTGTCTCAGAGGAAGAATAGAAGAATGCTAGCCTCTGAGATACAAAAGGTTGAGTGAATACTAGCAAACATTACTTTGGCCAAACATTTGAAAATAATAACTTACTATGCACTCTAATAACAAGAATGTCAAAGAAAAAAGAGTGAAAATACAAATAAGAATTTTAAACAATGAAAATATTAATAATGATTAGTTGAAAACTAAAATATAAGAACATTATGAAAAACATAATATCCATGAATTCTTTAAATATAGATAAAATGTCTAGCTTTTCAGAAAGATTTAAGTTATGAACTTTAAAAATCAATTAATCCCAAAGAGATATGTAGTAAATGTTTGAGTCAATATTTAAAAATATGTTCATTAAACTAAATGAGGAAAAACTGCCATCCTTGACCGTATCTGTATTAGAGGTGGATCCTCCCAGTACTGATCAATTATACAATGTTTTGGGAGTGAAAAGGGACATTCCTATCACTTTTTTATAATCAAAATATTCATTGCATATCTAGACTCATATCATGATTAATGGCAACAAAAAGAAAACAATTAGAAATCCAAATCTAGAATTACATACAAAATAAATTAATCATGAATATGCTGAACTGTGCACTTAGCAGTTAAATGCTACTACAGATTATGACGTTCATTACTTTATAGAAGTATATAAGGAAACACAGGAGAGAAATCCTGTAACTATCCCAATAAATGACAAAGATTATCTGTTAAATTGAAGTACACATGTTTTAACACCGGCTTAAAAAAATGAATAGAGATCATTTTAAAAACATCTAAAGACTGATCAAAGATAAACCAATACAAATTCATATGCATATAAACAACAAAACAAAACAAAAAACCAGTAACTGCACTCATAGTTGTCAACTGAACAGGCACACAGGTATCCAGAATTCAGTGGTGTGGCTTTAGGAAAGACAACAAGGTACATAAACAGGACATTGTGTAACATTCTCTGCAGACTGTGAGAAGCCCTAGTAATCAAATCCATTAATGTTTTCAATGAAAATTATGAATATTCACAGCAATTAAGATAAAGACTACAAATAGCTGAACATCTGTTCAGATCAGATATGCCCTTGGATTAAGATGTTGTACCAAACCTTTTTTTTAAATAAAAAAGGCACAAACTTGGATTTGAAGTTGAGAATTATGAATAAAGGGTTGTGAATTTGAGTGTTCCACGTGGTATCTATATTGAAGTTAAATGTAATGATGCAATTTAATAAAGTGGCTACATAAACAAGAAAATACAATTTTAATTATTTAAATAAATGTTATAAAATAATTAGAATAAACATAAGAACATATTACCAACATATTTTTATGTAGAGAGTAAATTACTTGAAAATAAGGTACATGATAAATTTACAATATTGAACCACAGAAAGACTTAATACTGAAATATTTTTGGTAGAATATTTTTTTCTGAGAATTCTAGAAAATGTCTATGCAAACCTAGAGAGTTTTAATATAATTTGGTAAATAGATCATATTTTAGTAAAGAAAAAAAGACACTAAATGCAAAAATCCATTTATGAATAAAAGTAAATACTAGTGGCTTTCCTATGCAAATTGCAAAACTTTAAAGGCTTGATAAATTAAGAGATGGTTAGATTTATTCCACGGATGATATCTCAGAGATCAGCTATTTATGGGTGCTAGAAGTAGAGAGGGAAAATGAGCTACTCACACAAGACCCTGAGGTATATTGACTGTCAATCTGAACAATGGAGAACATAACCACACAATATTTAGACATTAATGGGTAGTAGTCTAAATCTCAAAAAGCTTTTAAAATGTGTAAGTATTGATTAACACTTTTCAATGAATGTTGTTAAAATGTCAATTCTATTAAAATACTTTTTTATTTGAAAGACCAGTTACAATGTAAAAATAAACTAGAAGTTTAGGGGAGAAATTGTTTGTGATTTAAACATGACAAATTACTAGAAAACAATAAAAAAAGTAAAATTAATCCAGTAAAGTATTAGAAAATGATTTATATGTACAAGTGACAAATAAATATATTTATATATTAAAGAATATGTACAATATTTATATATGCTTATATGAAAATATTATTCAACTTTTAAAAAATGTAATCAAACATTTGTAGGAAAATGACTTAGAATATATAATAATAAGAAAAGTCAAAAAAATCTCAGAAATAATAACTGCATATTGGCTCTTATGTATAGAATTTAACATATATATTATATAATGAATAAATGTATGTGCCCTATATGTATATATTGAGCAAATATAAATGTGATTCCAGTATAACATGCAGAGAAGACAGTAAGAAAGACTAAATATTAATGAGTTGTGAGAGAAAATATAAAATCTAATTGTATTTGTATTTTTAATTTTGTCATTTGGGGGCAAGTTGGTAAAAAATAAAATAAAATGTACTAAATCCAATGTGAAGCTACACAGCTCCTGTTTCAAATGACTATTTTAAGTATATCAAAGTTAACTGAGGTGTGTGTGTGTGTGTGTGTGTGTGTATTAATTGGATCTCACTAATGAAGTTGTGTGAAATATTTGAACTTAAAATTTTTAAAATAAAATTTAAAATGAAAAATAGTGCTATTGGCATGAAAGAAATTTCATATGAGATGCCATTTTGCATTAATAAACTGTCGAGCATTTTGAAGTCTGAGTGTGGCAGCTTGAGTACTAGAGAACTGGGAATTGGTATTGGTTTAAGGTAATTGCTAAATTAGTAGTTACTTCACAATATATAATACATTTATATATCAGAATATCTACAGTATCAGAATAATCTTAGACAAAGCAATATCACTTATGAAACATAGTTTGTAAAACTTAATAAAAGGCACAAGAGAAAAATAATAAAATGTTATTGTCCTGAAATTAGACAAACACATCCTTAATATTCATTCATAGGAAATGAGTGTATTTGTTGAATTCACCAACGTCTATCTCAGGCCAGAGATTCATGGCATCTCCCACACTTCTCTTCTTCCCAGCATTCTGTTCTGTCTACTCTGCCCACCTTAAGGGCTGCCCTATCAAAAGGCCAAGGCAGTTTCTTTATTCAACCAATGAAAGCAATGCAAATACAGAAGGACCTCCTACACCATTTCCCCTTTTCTGTTTAAACCAAAAGGAAGGGCTTTCACTTTAACATAGTAAAATTATATATAACAAAACAGTTACCAAGCAAGAATTACAGTAAATTAATTAATACATAAAAAGAAGACAGAACTGTATTCTGGGAGGAAGAAAACAGCAGATAGAGCTGAGCCACCATGAACCTGCTAGGTCAGACAGGCTGAATCTTTCCCGGTAAGCCATAACCTCGTGGTGACATACAAATAATTAGAAATGGGTTGAATCAATATGTGAGAGTTAGCCAATAAGAGGTTAGAGCTTAATGGCCAGGCTGTATTTTAATTAACACAATTTCTGTGTGGTCATTTTGGGGGTTAAGCTAGCCGGGCAGCGGGATGCAGCCTTCTCCTCCCTACTACAGTTAAACGATGTTTAACATTTCCTTAAGTATCTTTTAGCCATTTGAGATTCTTCTGTTGAGAATTCTCTGTTTATTTCTGTACCCCAATTTTTAATTGAATTATTTAGAATTTTGATGTCTAATTTCATAAGTTCTTCATATAGTTTGGAGATCAGTCCTTTTTACCTTGTGTGAAAGGCAGAGTTTGGAGACTGGCAGGCATAATTGCACATCCTAACTCAACACAGGAGGAGGTTGCCTGGCTCTTTTGAAATTAAGATAGCTCAAGGCCATTGTGACAGATGGTCAGGATATGCAAATGTACTTCTGCTCCTTCCTTCTTAACTATGAGGTCACCTAGGGAAGGGTGGTCATTTGTTACCTTCTCTCCAGTTTACTTTGGGTATAAAAGCTGTGGAAAAATAAATGCCAATGTTTTAAGGGTCTGAGTAATCCGTAAAAAACCTATTGGTACTATCTTATGGTATCTGTCTTTTTGTTCTATGTGTCTTCATATCCTTTATTTGTATTTCTTCAATTCCCACTCTCCTACCCTGGTAAGAGGTAATTTTGTGGAAGCTGGTCCTCAGCAACAGTCCTCTGTCTGATGTGGGTTTCTTGAAGATTTTCCCATTCAATAGGCTACCTTTTTGTCTTATTGACTCTGTTTTCCTTTATAGAAGCCTCTCAGTTTCAGGAGGTCCCATTTATTTATTGTTGCTCTCAGTGTCTGTGCTGCTAGTGTCATGTTTAGGAAGTTGTCTCCTTTGCCCATGCATGGAAGGCTATTTCCCACTTTCTCTTCTATCAGGTCCAGTGTGGCCAGATTTATATTGAAGTCTTTAATCCATTTGGAATTGAGTTTTACGCTTGGGGATAGATATGGATCTATCTCCCTTCTTCTACATGTTGACATCTAGTTTCTGCCAGCACCATGTATTGAAGAGGTTTTCTTTTGTCCATTGTATCATTTTAGTTTCTTTTTCAAATCAGGTGTTCATAGATATGTGCATTAATATCCGGGACTTTGATTTGATTCCATTGGTCCACCTGCCTCTTTTTATGCCAATACCAAGCAGTTTTCACTACTATAGCTCTATAATAGAGCTTGATGTCAGGGAGCCTTCCAAGTTCCTTTACTGTTTTGGTTATCCTAGGTTTTATTTCTTTTTTCATAAGAAAGTGATTAGGGTTCTTTCAAGGTCTGTGAATAATTGTTTTGGGATTTTGATGAGGATTGCATTGACTCTATAGATTGCTTTTGGTAGAATTGCCATTTTTCTTATATTGATTCTACCTATCCGAGAGCAAGGGAATCTTTACATTTTCTGGTATCTTATCGAACAGATCTTTCACTTCTTTGGTTAGGGATATGCCAAAATATTTTATGTTATTTGTGGCTGTTGTGAAAGTTGATGTTTCTCTGATTTTTTTCTCAGCTTTTTTTATCATATATATGTGTATATATATATANTATATATATATATGGATTACTGATTTTTTGAGTTAATCTTGTATCTTGCCACATTACTGAAGGTATTTATCACCTATAGGAGTTCCCTGGTGGAGTTTTGGGGGTCGCTTATGTATACTAGCATATCATCTGCAAATAGCAAAAATTTGACTTTCCAGTTTCAATTTTTTTTGATGTCCTTTTGTTTTCTTATTACTCTAGCCGGAACTTCAAGAGCTATGTCAAGCTAGAAAGCATCATTGAGTGAGGTAACCCAGATAGAGAGACAGTTATCACATGTACTCACTCATAAGTGGGTTTTAAACATAAAGGAAGGAAAACCAGCCCACAAATCACAATCCCAGAGAATCTAGACAACAATGAGGACCCTAAGAGAGACATACATGGATCTAATCTACATGGTAGGTTAAAAAAGACAAGATCTACTGATTAAATTGGGAGCATTGAGAACTTGGGAGAGGGTTGAAGGGGAGGGAGAGGTAGGAAGGGGAGCAGAGAAAAATGTGGAGCTCAATAAAAATAAAATAAAAAATAATAAAAGAGCTACGTCAAATAGTGTGAAGAGAGTGGACAGCCTTGTATTGTTCCTGAATTTAGTGGAATCATTTTGAGTTTCTCTCCATTTAATTTGACTTTGACTGTCAGCTTGCTGTATATTGCTTTTATTGTTTATATATGTTCCTTGTATCCCTGATATCTACAAGACCTTTATCATAAAAGGGTGTTGGATTTTGTCAAATGCTTTTTCACCATCTAACGGGAAAATCATATTGTTCTTTTCTTTCAGTTTATTTATATATTGGATTACTTTGAGAGATCTCTATATGTTGAACCTTCGCTGCCTCTTTGGGATGAAACAAACTTGATCATGGTGGGTGATTTTTTGATGTGTTTAGATTCAGTTTGTCAGTATTTTATTGTGTATTTTTGCATCCATATTCATGAGTGATGTTGGCTTGTAATTCTTTTGCTTGGTTGAGTCTTTGTGTGTTTCAGTATCATGTTAACTGTAGCCTCATACAAAGAGTTTGGAAATGTTCCTCTGTTTCTATTACATGGAACATTTTGAGGAGTATAGGTATTAACTCTTCTTGGAAGTTCTGGTACAATCCTGCACTGAAACCATCCGGCTCTGGGCTTAAATTGGTTTGGAGCCTTTTGATGACTGCTTCTATTTCCTTGAAGTTTATAGGTCTGATTTAATTGTTCACCTGGTCATGATTTAATTTTGGTGTGAGGTTACTATCCAGAAAATTGTCAATTTCTTTTACATTTTCCAATTTTGTGGAATACAGGTTGTTTTAGCATAACCTAATGGTTTTCCTGATTTCTTCAATGTCTATTGATATGATCCACTTTTTATTTCTGATTTTGTTAATTTGGATACTCACTCTCTGCCTTTTGATTAGTTTGGATAAGGGTTTGTCTATCTTGTTGATTTTCCCAAAGAACCAGCTCTTTGTTTTATTGATTCCTTGTATAGTTTTCTTTGTTTCTATTTTATCGATTTCAGCCCTCCATTTGATTATTTTCTATCATCTACTCCTCCTGATGGAATCCGCTTGTTTTTGTTCTAGAGATTTCAGATGTGCTCTTATGTTACTAGTGTGACATTTCTCCAATTTTTTTTTAATGTGGGTACTTAGTGCTCTTAGCACTGTTTTCATAGTATCCCATAAGTTTGGGCACATTGTGCCTTCATTTCCATTGAATTCTAGGAAGTCTTTAATTTCTTTACTTCTTCCACGACCCAGGGATGGTTCAATAAAGTACTATTAAATTTTCATGAATTTGTAGGCTTTTGTAATTTACATTGTTCTTAAATCTAATTTTAAACCATGGTGATCTGATAAGATACAGGGTCTTACTCCATTTATGTTTGCATCTGTTGAGGTCTGCTTTATGACCAAGTATGTGGTCAATTTTAGAGAATGTTCCATGGAGTGCTGAGGAGTCAAATTATTTGGGGATTATTTTTGGGGAGGGTGGTTCTGTAGATATCTGTTAAGTCCATTTGAGCCATGACAACTGTTATTTCTTTTATTTCTCTGTTAAGATTCTGTCTGGTTGGGCTGTCCACTGGGAAGAGTGGGCTGTTGCAATCTCCTACTATTGGTGTGTGGCTTTTGATGTGATATTTAAGCTTTAGTAATTTTTTTAAATATGTTGGTGCTCTAGTATTGGGCACATAGATGTTTAGGATTGATACTTCATCTTGATGGATTGTTCCTGTTATGAGTTCTTTTCTATCTCTTCTGACTGATTTTAGCTTGAGTCTATTTTGTTAGCTATTAGGATAGCTACACCCACCTGTTTCTTAGGTCCATTTGATTGGAAAAAATTTTCAAATCATTTACTCAGAGGTAATATCTGTCTTTGAGGTTGAGGTGTGTTTCTTGTATACATAAGAAGGATGTATCCTACATTCATATACATTCTCTTAGGTTGTATCCTTTTATAGGTGAATTGAGTCCATTGATATTGAGATATTAATGACCAGTGATGGATTATTACTGTAATTTTTTAGTTATCATGTTTGTGTGATTACCTTTTGGAGGGTTTGCTGGTGTGAAGTTATCTGTTGTCTGTGTTTTGGTGGGTACAGTTAGCTTTCTTGGGTTGCAGTTTTTGTTCTAGTGCTTTCTGTGTGGTTGGATATGTATTGTTTAAATCTGTTTTTTGCCATGGAATATCTTGTTTTCTACATCAATGGTGATTGAAAGCATTGCTGGGTATAGTAATCTGGATTTGTATCCATGGTCTCTTAGTATCTGCAGAACATCTGGCTAAGACCTTTTGACTTTCGTGGCTTCCATTGAAAAGTTAGGTGTACTTCTGATAGGTCTGCCTTTATATTTTACTTGATATTTTTTCTTTTGAAGCTCTTAATATTCTTTCTTTATTCTTATGTTTTATGTTTTGATTATTATATAGCAAAGAGAATTTCCTTTTTTATTTTTTATTTTTTTGGTCTGTATATTTAGTTTTCTGTAACCTTCTTGTACCTTCATAGGGATATCTTTCTTTAGGTTGGGAAAGTTTTCTTCTATGATTTTGTTTAATATATATTCTGTGGCTTTGAACTGGAATTCTTCTCCTCCTTCTATCCCTATTACTCTTAGATTTGGTCTTTTCATGGTGTTCCAGATTTCTTGTATATTTTGTGTTAAGAATTTGTTGGATTTAATATTTTCTTTGATCAATGAATTTATTTCCTCTATAGTATCTTCAGCACCTGAGGTTTTTTCTTCCATCTCTTGTATTCTGTTGATTATCCTTGCCTCTATAGATCTCATTCTTTTACTAAGATTTTCCATGTCCAGTATTCCCTCCATTTGTTTTTTCTTTATTGCCTCTGTTTCAGTCTTCAAGTCTTAGAGTTTTTGAACTATTTGCTTCACCTATTAGATTGTCACCCCTTTGGTTTTCTTTTTCTTTTCTTTTTTTTTTTGAGAGATTTATTGATTTCTTCCATTTTTTGTTATTTTTTCCTTCATTTCCTTAAGGGAATTTTTCATTTCCTCTTTAAAGTTCTCCATCATCCTATTAAATTACATTTAAATTTGTTTTCTTCTGTTTCTTCTGGGTTAGGATGATGAAGTCTTCCTGTTATATGACCACTCACTAGGTGCTAGTGTTACTATGTTGGTTTTTAGGTTATTTGATGGATTCTTGAATTATCACCTACCCATCTCTTCCTTCAATTGGTGCTGGCAGTGTTTTACCTCTTTTTCTAATCCTTGTAGTAGCTGTCTTGGTCTGCTCTGAACTGTCACTGTTTGAGTCTCAGAGAACTACTGAAGTCTCTCTTGGCCTGCTCTCTTGTTCTGCTCTCTTGGTTCACTTTCTAATCCACTCTGTGCAATCACAGCTTGTGCTTCAGAGTTCCTCTCTTTATCCTCTCTCTTGCTCCTCTCTCTTAGTCCTCTCTGTGTAGTAATAGGCTGTGTTTCAGAGTTCCACTGAGGTTGTGGGGAAATAGGAGGGTTTTTTAGTGGATTGGAACTTGTAGCTTGCAGGGTCTGATTGAAATCAGTGTGTTGGATATAATCCTAAATGGAACACAATGTAGCAATTATACTAATATGAGTTATTTATTCTTTAATAAAAAAGTAAAATAAGATCAAATATTCTAGAGAAATGTTTAAACATCACATAGTGAATAACATTTATGAAATTTAATGCATACAGAAAGAATAGAAATATATAAAAGACAGATTTATTCATTTTCATACTTAATATAAGATAAATATGTCTTTTATATATTTCTATTACAATTATTGTGGTGCAATGAATTATCCTTTTTATTCTGAATATATAGTAATTTGTGTATTGATCATTATTCTAAGGAAAATTAAAATCGATAATATGTTCATGTGTGTATAATATAATACATATAAACACATACCCAAATGTGTGTGTATTATCAGCCTATAGAGGTTATATGGAATTTAAGTATGGGACCTGGGAAATAAAAAATTCTACAGAGCAGACCAGATACTAAAGAACAAAGGAACTATGGGTATTATATTCTTGACTCCAATTTCACCCTAGAAGTACATTCTTTTCTCTTTGAGGAACCTTGGTGTTCTGTTTTAATAGCTTCAGTGGATTGGACAAAATGTTCCCACAGTGTGCAGAGTGCTGTTTTCCTGGATTTGCTGATTTAAATCACCATCACATGCAAAAATTACTTTTACAGCAACATTCAGATGGGTCTTTATCCAAAAGTACAAATCATGATCAAGGAAAGTGCATTCCAAATCCATGATGTCCTTTTGTCTGTACTTGAGAGGCCATGCTCATGTGTGAAGTTCAGGGTGACACATTATTTGCTTTCTTGTTTCCTTCAGCACTTTTTTACTTCCATTTAACTATCTATCCTATATGATAAACAAGAGAGAATTTCCTGATATTTTCATTCATTTTATTCAACCCTGAATGGATGTATCAAGAATTCAGTATTTCTGTGTTTTTAGACATTATTGAGACTGATAATCATGCATACCTATATTTTTCACTAAACTGGAATCTTTTAAGCTATGCTTTTCCATTTTTTATTGAGGTTTCCCTTCTGCCCTTCTGTCTTTCTCATTCTTTTCTATGCACACATATTTAAGATGACTTTACCATCGTTCTGCCTCTGTTCAGTTATTTCTTTTGTAATACATGCAGATGGTCTTCTGAAGTATTCTGAAATAACTCTAAGCAAAGGTGGAAGATAGAAAGTATAAGAAGCAGACACCAGTGCTTGTAAATATTAAATATCACATTTGCCAGACGTATCCCTATTGTTAAAGTAAAGAGAACTTTTCCTTTGGCCTGCTTCAAGACCATTTATAAAGATAGTGGCTCCTACTCATTTCCTCTAGACACTCACTCTACAGATTGTTCTTTTTATAAGCTACATTCATCACTGTGTTCCAAGAGATGATGAAACATTCCTCTTTTTGAGTACTGCTTTATTCTTAAGACCCACCCACACTAAGCCAGAGAGGAAATGATCAATTCCATTCTGTCTGTGATCTACAAAAAGATAATTCTTATCACAACTTGTTCTCATATTTGAATACAAATTTCTAATCCTCAGAGGAGCTCAATGTCTTATAAATAAATTCAAAACTGGTGTTTTATTTGTTTGTTTTTCAGTATTGGAGATTGAACCTAGGTCCTTACCATGCCAACCAAACATTCTTTTACTGAGCCACATCCCCAGCTCTTAAATGCTGGTGCTTTGAAAAAATATTGAAAATGAAGTCCATTGGTATGCAAATTAATTGGATCTCTATGAGAGAAATATTGTTTTTTTCCTATTTGGCAAAAATCTGAGCTAATTTCATTATCATGAAAATGTTAACACTTAGCTATTTAAGATTGAGTCAGATCATAATCCTTATGATTTTCAGATGGAATCTTTGGTTGTAACTGATGACAAATCTACAATAACAATTACATGAATGGCACATGCAACTTCCTCATTTCACTAATTTAAAAAATGGAATACCCCTAATTTGATAATCAATTAGCAGACTTTAATGAGATGATGTATTATTTACTGACTTCTTGATAATTTATTTCTCCATAAAACCAAGTAATTAACCTTTTATAAGTAAAACTGGTAGCTTTTAGTAAAAGTGCCCTCTGTCTAACTAATATTAACCAAAGTTTGGTCTATATTCCTTAGGGTTCTTTAGCATAATTTGTGATTTTAAGGGATCCAGTCCAGTCTGTTAGGTCTTAAATGTTTGTTTGTTGCACCATCATCCTTTTCTTTATTTTTTATATTAAATAAAAATCTTAACTGGGGTAGCCAGGCAGAAAATCAGAAACCAGAATTCTTACCACTTTTATTTCTCAGAGAAAAACTGTGATAAATAGGTCAGCATTTATAAGTTTCTGTGTCAAAGATGCTTATCCTGATTCCTGTATGTTCAGCATCTCCCTGTGTCTTCACATGGGAGGGAGGCAGAATGTTGACATGATCTCAGGAAGAGATCATCACCCATCATGATTATTCACATACTCATGGTCATATTTAGACCAAATCAAACTCTTCAGACCTCTATCTTCAAACAGTATTTTATTGATGATCAGAACTTCATCATCAGGGTGTGGAAGGACAAACATACTCAGTCAGCACATCACAAACAGGTTTATAGCTGGAATTTCTAATAAAATTGAAAGTATTTTTTACTGTGTGTATGTGTGTGTGTGAGTGTGCACATGTGCATGCGTGTGTGTGAGTTAGCTTTGTTATGTAACACACACATGCCTCAGAGGTCTATTTTATGGAATTGACTCTTTCCCCTTTTACAGTGACTGGTCGATAATATCAAACTCAACTATCCATGCTTGTAATTCAAACACTGTCACACTGAGTGATCTTATTGGACCATGGAATGCAGTTCTTATCTGCGGCAACAAAAGAAGCTGAAATGGCAAAATAATTTTAGTTTAATAAGTAAAGCAGAGATAGATCAGCAGAAGAAAGAGGAAACTCATTTCTGTCAGCCATAATACTATTGTATTTTCTTACTCAAGGTAATTAAACTCTCTTTAATAAATATACTTACTGTAAAAACAGTTTGCATATACTTATTTTGATATTTTTGACCAATTTATACTGGTTTTGAATACTAGTCATGGAATTATGATTCTTACATGCCCATATGTTAAAACTAAGTGCCTACGGGCTGTGATAAAATACAATGTGCCAATTTTAAACAAAATGTATCTATTCTGGAAAGCTGATGGTATTACTATGTAAAACATCACATTATTTGGATGTTGAAATTATGAAAAATCCTATTTATTGTTTTCTGTTCTTTATTGAATGCTAATGATTAACACTGAAACATCTTTGCTGAGTTACAATCAAAATCTACAAACTTCTTTTACACCAATCAAATGCTTCATGATAGTAATGCTGACTTCCACAATTTTGTGAATGTAGACTTGAAGATATTTACATAAGAAATGCAACGAGCAAAGTCTAAAGATGTTCCATGACTCATCTGTGAACTTTCAAGAGCAGTTACTTGTCTATTGTCCCAACTTCTTTATTTGAGAAGATGTGACTAACTCTAGATCACAAAAGAAACCAATCAAAATGTAAAGCAAATGTCATATCCTGTGTTTGCTTTAATGAAAGTTTATGTTTGTTGAATCATCAGTTCATTTTTATTGAATTCTAAAGTCAAAATCCAGAAATAATAAAACATCTCAATTAGATAAATTCTAAACACCCTCAGACTTAATATATATATATAACAAAGAGAAGCATATCTAGTTTCTTTAAGGAGAAAAGAAACAAGTTATTTCTATGAAATTTACCCCGATCCAGACAGTTATGAGTTAGGATAAGGACTTTAGAGTGAAAGTCTGACAGTCTGTGATATTACCAATTTATAAAATAATCCTGTCTCCAATGATGCAACAACATCAACTTGTCATGCTGCGACAATTTCCTTTTATCCTGTAATGATCCAGCATAACACAACTATTCCTTCAGCCTTCAAGAATCTGAGGGCAGGATGAGGGGACATTTGATACTTTTCTGTATCTTTTCTGTTGAGAAGACTCTTTATCTGCTTTGCAAAACAGACTTAGGAAACACAATACGTGATCTTGAAGGTCCCATGCACTATTCTGTGAAATAAAATACTAGTAATATCTAACTGAAAATGACTTCATTGGTACAGCATGATTGGAATTTCTGGTTCTTCCATTGTAATCCCGTCTCACCATTCATGAAAATCCCACTTATTACCATATCACAATGCTTCAGTTAATTCTGTATAAGCCTAACTTCCCAACTGTATCTTATTGTTCTTTTGAGTCAGAGGCATGACCCACAACACCTGCTTTACTTGGAATACTATTGGAGTTAATTTTTGTAGATGAATATGTAGGTTAAATTTCATTTTTTTGAAAAGTTTACTTTTTTGTTGTTGTGGTTCTGGTGTCCTCTTTACTGAGATGTTCCATCAAAAAGATTGATATGATTATTAGAAGAATATGCTCTCTGGATTACATAGTCCCTGATGGTTCTTATTAAACTTTCTCAAAAATAAGTTCTTTGTATGATAAAACTGAAAATCCCTGGAGAGGGATATACCACTATCACGAAAGAGGTTTGCCTCATTTCCTGTCAGTAATGATCAGGGCATCTGTGACGTTCCTATGTTGATACTTGAGTATACAAAAATCTCTTTTCATTAGATCAGCGCCATCGTCTCAGTGGGTGGATGCACCCCTCGGGGTCCTGACTTCCTTGCTCATGATCTCCCTCCTTCTGCTCCTCATTTGAACCTT
>LOEQ01003453.1:59657-71276 GCA_001685075.1 Bramus lutescens
GCATTGGCACCTGCCCATCTCTTCCTTCAAATGCTCTCCAATGGATTTTCTGGTACAGGATCAGGGCCACTTGCTGGCCAGTGACCTTGCAGACAAAAGAACTAGCTTGCTGTGTGCAGGCTTAGTGCAACAAAGGAACTCCTGTCCTGTTGCACTCAACACCCTGTCCCAGCCCAAAACAGGCGGAGCTGGGGGATCTTATGATCCCAGAGAACGAAAGAGGTGTCTGGGATCAAGCTGGGATGGGATAGGAAGAGAGAGGTAGTAGCTGGGGAGAGAAGCCCTTGCAGAATGACCAGAAAGTTTAGGGGGTTGAGGAATGTCTGTACCTCATTACTGGGGCTTCTGCTGGCTGGTCAGGAACACACCTCTCCGATGGATATTCTGGTACAAGATCAGGGCCACTTGCTGTCCAGGGACCTAGCAGAAAAAAGGACTAGCTTGCTGAGTGCAGGCTTAGTGAAACAAAGGAATTCCTGCCCGGTTGCACTCACCACCCTGTCCCAGCTCCAAAACAGTCTGAGCTGGGGGATCTTATGACCCTGGAGAAGGTAAGGGGTGCCTGGGAGCAAGCTAAGATGGGTTAGAAAGAGAGAGGCAGTAGCCTGGGAGAGAAGCCCCTGCAGAATGACCAGAAAGTTTAGTGGGTTGGGGAGTGTCTGTGCTCCCTTTCTGGGGCTTCTGCAGGCTGGTCAGGAACACACTCACCTCTCCTATGGATCTTCTGGTACAGGATAATGGCTACTTGCTAGCCAGGAACCTCACAGACAAGATGTTTAGCTTGCTGCGTGCAGGTTTAGTGAAACCTAGACTTTTTTTACGACAATTTGGTTAAAAAAAATGTAGCTGCTTTCTGTACTTATCCTAACTACTTATCTGGGTCTAAATTTAAAAAGTAATGGAGATTTCAGGGTGGCTTAATGTTGACTCTGCCTCATGATTATTGGTAATCACTCCCATGGAAGTTTACAATGGAAAAGAGGAATTGGGGCAGAAGGAAGTGCAAAATGTACAGTTTGAAGAGAGAACACTGACCAGTTTGTTGTCATGGTCAAGTCATGCATGGAAACAAAGAGATTAACACAAGACCTGATCCACTCTGGAAGAAAAGGAAGGATCCCTGCCATCTGGACAACTCTGCCCAGGAAAGTTTTTACAATGTGAAACATAAAGGTCTAAGAAATTCTCTGCCCCTATAAAGAAACAACAAACCAATGCGGCTATAAGTGTAATTTAAGGGAGCTAAGATACTTCATGTTGGTAGCTGAACTTCAGTAGGGTTGTTTGCATGGTTCTGTGTTTAGAGTCATGAATGACTCACATATAAAGAGATTGAGGAAATTTCTTTTGTGGTGTCAGAGAGATACTGATGCCAAAAACTGGGGAGGGGAGTTCCTTCATGAAGACACTGTTAGGCCATTATCTAAAGCTGTAAAGTAAAGCCCAAGTTATGCTGGCAACTCCAAGATGCTGGTGATGTCAGAGCCATAGAATATATCTGCCTAGGAGAGATACACACAGGGAGTGCAACCAGCCTTAGAAATATCTATCTTGCATTCAGCAAATTTGGAGGAGCAGACTCATTTAAGCCATTATTTGTTGTTAGGTCTTCAGGGTTTTGGTCCGGCCTTGGTAGAGGAGTTCCTCATTTTGTTCCCTATTCCGCTCTTTTGGAATAGTAATGTACATTCAATGTCATTGTCTGATGGATGTAAACAATTTTAAGTTTTGATTTTATGGCTTTACAATTAAGAATTTACCTTGAGTCTTTGAAAACACTTTTGAAGTTTAAATGATATTGGAACAGTAAAAGACTCGGGTAGCTTTGCAAATTTGGATAAATATCTTTGTCATTATGATTTAATTATTATGTTATGTGACTCAGTGAGTTCAGTGTACTAATTTAAATGAGATGTTTCCCATATCTCGAACAAGTGTATAGTTGGCCACTAGTAGGTTGCTGTGTTTTGGGAGAATTGGGAAGTATTTCTTTTTGGACAAAGTATGTCACTGAGGGTAAGCTATGAGGTTTCAAAACTATAATTCATTCTGAGTTTCTTTCACTATTTGCTGCTTATGGTTGAAGAAGAGAATTTGCTGCTCCAATTGTCATGCCTGTTGCATTTCTGTTCCCCTGTGATGGCGATAGACACTTCCCTCCAGTGCAAATACAATAAACCTTTCATTTATAAGCTTACTTGATCATGGTATTATATCACAGCAGTAGAAACCCTTCCTGAAACAAGTACATTTTAGGTGGTGAGAATGAGGTGATTCCTGCTTTCTATATATGCATTTATTATTAGGCAGAGAACATTATAGCTACTAGAAATTGGAAAATATGCTAATCATTTTCCATAAATCCCATCGCCAAAATAAGCATGCCAAAATTCAATTTAGGTAGGATTTTTTGTCTGCCTACCCAACATTGGGCAGCATGATGTCCTTAGACATTCTTTACTGTAATTTATGACAATCCATGTATTTCCCATTAATTTGAGAGCACATACTCTGGTGCAAGACTCCCATATGTAGCTTCTAATTCTATTATTTAGGTACTGTGTGAAGTCATACATGTTTCTAGCCCTCTGCATTTCTCAGTGTCATTTTGTATAAAGTGTATATAGCTTCAGCTATATTGCTCTGAATGTGAAAATACATTAAAGGAAGAAATTGGAGTCAATTGGTATTGCAAAATTTTTAGCTTGTTCTATAATTGTTCTGTTCAGCATGATGCAAATGACCTCACAGAGCTATAGTGTACTTTTAATTCTCAACAATCAAAAAGGTGTTAATCAATCTAATAAAATTCCCTGTTAAATATTTTAGAACAATCCTATTTAGGAAAAACCATTGTGAAAAGTATGTGGTATGCCAATAAAATAAATTTACAAAAATAATTAAAAAATACTTTTCCTTTATAAACATTTGGAGTAAATAATATACATATTTTTTCAACTTCATTTTTATACTCTCTGTAAATTTATAATATACATTTATAGTGTTTTTAAATTTGATGCCATATCTTCCAAGAATACCTGAAAATATGATGTTTTATTTTTGCTTTTTTGTTTAATTTCTGTCTATTTGTATGTATGTCAAGCATCTTTTAATGAATAACACACACACATACACACACTACAACTGCAATGAACTTAAGTTTTTGTTTTCCTTCTGTAATAAAGAACCCCGTATTTTAATTGCTATGTAATTTTAAACACTTATTTTTTTCTGAATCCCTTTTCTTATAGACGAGTATCAATAATCACCTTTCTGAAGTATAAAATCTTATTTTAGATGTATTTATTTATTTATGTTCATGGTGGCTTAAATTCAAGTTTCGTTGAAAAAATACATTAGAATAAACAAAAACACTGAAGATGAACCCAAAATAATAAAAATGGTATTCAAAGCAACAATTTCTTAAGCATAGGGACTTTATTTCATTTTTCCCCTTGTATCCTTCTCTAGTTAGCAATATTCCTGTGCAAACCATAGAATATACATCATCATGCATATTCTGTGACTCTACACTATTTTTCTTTTGTAATTTAGCACAATGGCTTGTTTATTTATGGAATGTGCAGCTCCATGGCTTAGGTGTTAACTCCACGATGACCTCAGTCCAAGAACTAAATTTGCCAGCAACTTTAGCAACTTATGCAGAGATTTCAACTCCTGTAGTCAAGCTAATAAAGAAGAAAAGGGGGAGGACAGAAAAACATTGAAGAAAGGAGCTAGTATGTGTCTCTACAGGAAATATGAGGCATTGTAGAGGTCAAAGGAAGAGGCTATATGAGAAGAAGGAAGTGCAGAATTGAAACATATCTAAAAATTATGCATGGCGAACACCTGAAAGAACCCACTTGGTAAGCTGAAATCAATAGTGACCTTGAGATGACCTGGTTTTTGTTGGAGGTGGGGTAAACATCAGCCTGGGGTAGATCCTGATGTCAGTACGGTGGAGAAGGGCAGGAATTTAGATCCTGACAGAAGAATCTCAATTCAAAAACAATAGGATGTTGAGAAACAAAGTAGTGTTTTCTTAGCAGTAAATAGAGTTGAAGGAGTGATATTTTCAGACAAGCAATACAAGTTCAAAGTTGTGTTTTAAAGAAACTGATCTAGGGATAAGAAAAAAATAGATTATGCAGGAAAGTAGGTGGTTTTACAAAAACAAGAATCTTGTGACTGTCGCCCAAGGCACATGTGAACAGCCTGGTTTGAAAGACAGTGTGTTCTTTAACACAGAGAAAGCGGATGCTGATATAATTTAAGTCATTGCTTTGCTTTTGGAGTGTTAAGGGGACTCATCCATGAAAGTTTCTCTTTCCTCAGACAAATTCTTCAACTCTGGTGCCACAAGAAGGGGGAATGAGGATTTGAGGGAAGCAATGGGAAAGTAAGAATTATGATCGCAGAGTAGAATCAAATTGACAAATACCACAACTATTCAAGTAAGTTTTACCAATTATTTAGGACATATCTTCAGCTAAGTTTTGTCTAAAGAAAAGTGTATGAAGTGTGTGCTTGACATTCTGGGTAATTTATGAAAAGAGAGGTTGGGAACACCAGAGTCACCACTTTAAAAATTCCCTTAACTTTAGCTACACTAACTGGACAGAAGGAATACAAGAACCAATGAACACTATAAGTCAACAGACTGAAGTCCTTAACAATTTCTCACCTCAACAATTAATCTCTAACTGCGATTGAAGTCTTAAATAAAATACTTGATATCCTAGCTTAATGAAATATCTGGAGAAATCGTTGTAAATTCCCTATTTTGGACACAAAGATGAGCTACCCAAAGCCTCTTAGGAAAGATTTGCTCTCCATCTTAAGAGTAATTATATAGTCATCAGTTAATTCAGTTCTCACAAACATCAAGAACTTTCCAGATGTGAACATATGCATTATTTAAGATCATGTTCATTCTAGGATTGTCTTCATTCAAAGAGATAGGATGTACAGCTTTGGCAATTGTTGCTCATTACAAAATAGGCAGCTACTACTTGCTCATGGAACAAGTTTGTATAACACCTCAGTCTTTACAGTAATATTATGTTACATTTTTAATGTAAAAATACATTTATATTACTTAGCCACCATAGACAAACTTTTTCTATTCCTAATTGCATATGGTAAAATCATCTCTCTTCATATTATTGCATAGTGGGAATCCCTAATCCAAATATCTACAATGCTTCAAAACATTTGGGCAATGACCTGATACTATAAGCTTCTATTTTATGAATCTTTATTACATACACAAAATTATATTTTAGTATATTATAAAATTAATTTCAGGATATGTATACAAATAAACTTCCTTGTATTTTCTATCCCAAAGATATCTCTTTTTATGTAAATAGTTTATTCCTGAAGAAAATCTAAATTTTGAATCACTTCCTATCCCAGTAAAATAAGATATATTCAAATTACAGTGATTTGGGATGGCATACCACATTAAATGAGATTTTAAGTTAGACCCTTTATCTAACTGTGGTATACTATAATAAATACTAACAACTTCCTTTCTTCATGTGCGTTGCCCTTCTGTATCTGTGAATATGTCTTTTTTACCTTTGTTTAATAAAGATTGTGATTTCAACAATAGCTGAGCAGCATATATCCAAGCAAGGAATCCAAGCAGAGAGTCAGGCAGAAAGAAGACAGAGTCAGAGAGATGCCAGCAGCCACCAGAGAAGCAAGATGTTTTGTAATGGCACAGCATAGAGTAATAGTAATGGGTTAATTTAGGGTGGAAATGCTATTTAGTAATAAGCCTGAGTCATTGATCACACATTTTGTAATTAATATTAAGCATCAGAGTGAATATTTGGGAATTGATGGACTGGCAAGAAACCTCCAGTTACATGCTCTCTCTCTTTTACCTAAATCTCCCTCCTCTTTCTCTCCTTATGAAGTAAAGGCCTATGAAAAGGACCCAGAAAAATCAAGAAGTAACTATTTTTAAGATATCAAGAGGAATCTTATCAGAAGTCAATCCTGATAAAAGCTTTATTTATAAATTTTAACCTTTAAACAGAATAAGAACCAAATGCTTCCTCCTAAGTCACTCATTAGACAGTTTTGTTACAATAGTCATTTCATTCACCGAATGAAATACCTTGCCACCCAAACTTCCATCTGTATCTAGAGAAAAAGCCTTCTCTTTTCCTTGTCACCAATTATTTCCTTATATGGTTCAGCAACCTGACTCCATGGCATGAGAGTTTCAATTAGATCACAAAGTTGTGATGAGAACTGTACTTCAAACATTTTTATACCAATATTTTAGCTTATTTTTTACTTTGTGATGTTTTCATTTATTTGAAAATTTTTATAATAAAAATGATAAAACGAAAGATATGGATTGTGGTACCTGTTGACAAGTATGAATTATGTTTTATAATACATTTCCTCTTTTTTTCATTATATTGTCTTGGTTTTGTTAAATGTCTTGGGATTGAGCTTGCCCACGTTTCAAAAATATTCTATTAAAAACTATGTCAGTACTGGGAGTATCTAGCACAATAGTCTGATTTTCCAACAGAGATTAAAATAGTTTGATTTCTATTAAAATATGTCATGCCTTATGCAGAAGTATTCAAGAAACACAGCATACCAACATTTGGAGTTACAGTAGACAGCATTTCTCAGATAATCTGAGGTACTCGTTTGCATGGCATGACCTTGCAATACATTGTCATCACATCTGAAATTGTAAATGCAGATTTCACAGATGACTGTTTATACTGTGTTCTAATCAATGATACCGACATAGACCATAAGCATAGTTTGCATGATTAAGTTTTCTTGATCCTCACTTTGATTTTTGTATACCCATGTTTTGTCTTTTCATATCCTATGACTGCACCGAGGACCTTAAACTAAGAAACTCTTCCTTCAAAATAGAATATAGTAGTATGTCTTGTTGGTGAGGAAATAGTCAATCTGGGATCCCCAAGAATGTTTTGTGCTTTGATTTTGTTTGTTGCTGTTTGTTTGCTTACTTTGCAATTTGCACTTAGAAAACAATAACTGGGCACTTAGGTTTAGGAAAGAGTTAAATTTTGTAAACTTAAAGCTTTAAACTCATGTGTTATGTGTAAATTGGAAGATAGCATTATCAAATATGAATAGAGCTTAGTTAAGGCTAGTTCGTCAGACAGTATGCTTAAGGAGAACTACCTTGACCATAGTTTCCTAATGTGTTTCTTGTAACTGTGAAGAACAAAACACTTGTGCCATCTGTCTGTTTCCACACATTCTTAGAAAGCTGCAAGAATATTGTGCTGATGTTTAGAGGTGATGTCTTTTTACCTTTGTTTAATAAAGATTCTGATTTCAACAATAGCTGAGCTGCATATATCCAGGCAAGGAATCCAAGCAGAAAGGCAGACAGAAAGAAGGCAAAGTCAGAGAGATGCCAGCAGCCACCAGAGAAGCAAGATTTTTTGTAATGGCACAGCATAGAGTAATAGTAATGGGTTAATTAAGGGTATAAATGCTATTTAGTAATAAGCCTGAGTATGCTGACATAGCTTTAACCTCTCCAATAGTCATAGATCCATAAAATGGAATTAACTTTCTCCATGAATAGCTTTTATGGTTTCATCTGGCTACTAACAAAATAAGCTTTGCATAATCTTTGACAATATTCAAGACAAGTTCTAAGTTTTTGTTGTTGTTGTTGTTATCTTTTATATAATGTGATGCATTATATTTACACTGAGCTATTAAAATGAAAAATAAAGTAGGGAAAATTATGAGATTTATTTCTTGATACTTTCTTACTTGGCAGATCTAAAAAAATTAAATACAAGTAACACATCTTTACCTTCATAAAACTATACTTCATTTAACTTTTTGTGTCAAGGACCCCTGCATTAACAATATATATCCTATTGCTATTCATTAAGTAGTCCATTTCTTTTCTCTTTAAGTGAGATGGGGACAAACAATTAAAGCAAGGAAGTGCCAAAGATTCGGTCCTGGAAGGGATCTTTGAAATGACTTGCTAGTCATTTCAAAGTTCTCTTAAGGTTCCTGACAATTCTTTCATTTCTGAAGAGGTAATGTAATATGCTACCCTTAGAAAAGAGAAATAATATAACTCATAAATTACAATCATTAAACATTTTCTCTTTCAAGATTTGCTATTTTTGATGTTTAATAGTATTCCTTCTTTTGCTTAAGACGTTATTAATGGAACAAGCAAGCTGAAAAAGTAAAGGAAAAGGAGAAAGATTAAGTGGGAGTGAGAGAAATGAGACAGTAAAAGCAATAAAAACAAGCATGTAAAAATAAAACACATATTCACCTGATTAACATATGACCAGAACCTCTTCTCCCCAAAAATTAGACTTCTCTATCTGATAAACTACTTACAGATTTTCCTTCCAGCAAACTGAGTAGAATATCATTAAAATAAAAATTAATGGGATAAACAGTAATATTTTGCAAGAACATTTAGATTATGTAAAAGTACAATTTTTATGTTTTCTTTGCCTAATTTTACTTTAGAACCTGCTGAGGCTAGGATGCTAAACAGCTTCCCCCAGCTGAACAAGTGAAAAGAACTTTCAAAAGCCTCTATGTTTGATGAATCTAAACAGGTCTTGATCATCAGGTTTTATTCATAGTGACAACTTCAGTGATTTGAAGGAGCAATTTATTATTTTATTTATGTAAATATGTGTGTAAATACATGAGTTTCTATGTACCACTTGGGTGTAGGTGTCCACAGAGGTCAAAGGACATTAGATCCTTTGGAATTAGAGTACAGGCAGTTTTGAGCCATCTAATGTAGAGTATAGGCAGTTTTGAGCCTGGAAGCCGAACCTGGATACTCTGCATGAAAAGTAATTACTCTTAACTGCTGAGTACCTCTTCATATTTCCCAGTTATAGTTTTGCAAAGAAAACCTGCAGTGTGAGAAAGGCATGCCTTTTGTTAACCAAGTATTGTACTTGTCACCACTATTGGGATTTTATCACTGCAATTGATAATAAAGTCAAGATGGGATTTCAGGTGAGAGTTATGAGTGGTCAAGAGGCAGGAATCCAGCTTTAGACAAGGAAAAAAAGCAACAGTGATTTATAGTAGAAAAAATATTAAACTTTCTTGGAACCAAATAGTTTCTACTGTATTTTGGCACCACAAAGCTTCTGGGCTGATTGAAGACTTAGTCAATGACTCGTGAAGGAAGTCCCTCTGTCTATGTGTTGCTTTTATTGGTTAATGAATAAATCTGTTTTGGCCAGTGACTTAGTAGTAAAGAGCTCAATGGAAAAACTAAACTGAAGGCTGGGAGAAAGTAGTAGGAGTCAGGAGAAGCCAAGTAGCCATCACTGGGGACAGATGCCTCAGCTGGAGCCCACCAAAAGTTTGCCAATAGGCCACAACCACATGGTGTTATACAGATTAGTGGAGATGGGTTAGTTTAGGATATAAGAAGTAGCTAGCAATATGCTTAAGCTATTGGCTAAGCAATATTGCAAATAATATAGTTTATGTGTGTTTATTGTGGGACCAGGCAAGACAGAAACCTTTACACAATAACTGACATTCAGGTTTCCCATCAATTAAAGCAGTCACCAGAAGAATAGGCTTTTCTCAGAATGTTTCCTTGTTTTTGACTTCTGAGTTTGTCTGAAAGCAAATCAAAATAAGCAAATACCCAACACCATTGATACTTCACAGAGACTAATGCTAGAACTTTAATTTTTGAAATCAAATTTATATTTTAACAGTTTTAGATTTATCTTTATATCATCTTGGTCATCCATATTTAAACTGTTCTAATTTAAATATCTGTATTTAAATACCTTTGTTTATCTCTAGAGAATTTTACCCTTGTATACTTCAAATATGTTTCTAAAAATAGAGAAATTATGATAGCTTTTCCAGATTTGAAGGTACATAGAGTCTGGCAATACATTATGTCATGTCATTGGAAAATAAGTTCTAATATATTATATGTAACTATTATGTTACTAACAATATAATTAATTTATAATTATGTGTCAAACAGTTGCTAATCTTATGAAATTATTTTTCTATTATTATACCAACTGTTCATAAGTGTTTGAAAAAAGTTGATTTTTGTATGATTTGAATTTAAGATTCTAAATTAATACATTTGATTTAGAATTGAAAGAGACATTCCAACTAATTGACAGAAAAATAACATTTAAGTCATAAAATATAAAAAAGTATTTAATGTTTTCGGGACTGGGTCTGGATCCCCACAGGTTACTCAGATGTAAGGTATGAAGGACAGTTAGTTTCATCAACCAGATTAACCAGACCATGTCTAAAATTTTGATCAAATGTTACTCTAGATTTCTTTGTGTAAATATATTTCAGATGAGATTAGTATTTTATCCCTAATACTTCTTGAAATTTAATGGTTTATATTAATTTTTTATTCTACAAAACATCATAAATTAAAAATATTTTTATCCAAATATGTCTTATCTACCTGTCATAACAAACATTCCAGGCCAGGAACACAATGTAGAATATCCATTGCATGGGAATGGCCCCAATAGGCTGATACATGTGAATACTTGGTTCCCTGTCACTGTAACTGCTTGGGAAGATTTCGGAAGTGTAGCCTTGTTGGAGGAGTTGTATCACTTGGGTTGGGATTGGAGGTTGCAAAACACCAAGCCCAATCTTGATTACTTTTTTCCTTCTGCCTATGGATAAGGATGTAAAGCTCTCCTCAGGTACTGCTCCAGTGCCTAGCCTGTCTGCTTCCTGCATGATGATCATGGACAAATCCTATAAAACTGGCATTTGTGAGACAATGTTCTTGTTCTTAGGAGGTTAAAGCTGTGTGCTTTAGAGGTGGAGTTTTATGATCCTATAACCTTTCAAGTGGTTCTGTTAGAAAAAGCCTAGAAAAACTACATGTTGAGACTGTTGAGATGGCTTAGTGGGTAAAGGTACTTGCCACCAAGGCTGATGACCTGAGCTGGATCCCCAGACTCACATGATAGGAGGAATTGTCCTATGTGATGTGGAATGTCTTTCTGTATATGTGTTGCATTATAAAACATCCAGGAAATCTGGGACACCATAAAAAGACCAAACCTAAGAATAATAGGGGTAGAAGAAAGAGAAGAATTACAGCTCAAAGTCCAGGAAAATATATTCAACAAAATTATAAAGGAAAACTTTCCCAAACTAAAGAAGGATATTTCTATGAAGGTTCTAGAAGCATACAGAACACTGAATAGAATGGATCAAAAAAGAAACCACATCCCCTCACTGTATAATAATCAAGACACAAAACATACAGAATAAAGAAAGAATATGAAGAACTGCAAAGGAAAAGGTAAAGTAACTAATAAAGGAAAACCTATCAGACTTACACCAGAATTCTCTATGGAAACCATGAGAGCCAGAAAGTCTTGGATATATGTGCTGCAGAAAATAAGAGATCATGGATGCAAGCCCAGACTACTATACCCAGCCAAGCTTACATTTACCATCAATGGAGAAAACAAAATATTCCATGATAAAAACAAATTTAAAAAATATGTAGTGACAAATCCAGCCTTACAGAGAGTAATAGAAGGAAAATCACAACCCAAGGAATCC
>LOEQ01003453.1:74265-91535 GCA_001685075.1 Bramus lutescens
AATGGAAGAATGGATAAAGAAAGTGTGGAATATATATGCATTAGAATACTACTCGGTGTTAAAAAAAATGACATCTTGAATTTAGCATGCAAAGGATGGAAATAGAAAACACTATCCTGAGTGAGGTAAACCAGACCCAAAAAGATGAATATGGTAAGTAGTCACTCATAAGTGTATTCTAGCCATAAATAAAGGACATTGAGCCTACAATTTGTGATACTAGAGCAGCTAAATAATAAGGTATACCCAAAGAAAAACATATAGTTATCTTCCTGGATATTGGAAACACACAAGATTGCCAGTCAAAATTAGGGAGCACAGGGGTCAGGTGGGGGTAAGGGGAGATGGGGAGAGAGAAGTGAGAAGGGGAGATAGGTGAGAGCTTGGGGGAATGGGATGGTTTGGATGGAGGAAAGGTGGATATGGGAGCAGGGAAGTATATATCTTAATTAAGGGAGCCATTTTAGGCTTTGCTAGAGACTTGACTCTAGAGGGGTTGCCAGATTTCTAAAGAGATGTCCCCAGCTAGTTCCTTGGGCTGCTGAAGAGAGGGCACTTGAACTGGCCTTATCCTATAGCCACACTGATGAATAGCTTGCATTTCACCTTAGAACCTTCATCTGGGGATGGATGGACATACAGACAGAGACCCACATTGGAGCAGTGGACTGAGCTCCTAAGGTTCAAATGAAGAGCAGAAGGAGGGAGAACATGAGCAAGGAAGTCAGGACCATGAGGGGTGTGCCCACCCACTGAGACAGTGGGACTGATATAATGGGAGCTCACCAAGGCCAGATGGACTGGGACTGATGGAACATGTGATCAATCTGAACTCTCTGAATGTGGTTGACAATTAGGGCTGACTGAGAAGCCTAAGACAATGGCACTGGGATTTGATTCTACTGCATGGACTGTCTTTGTGGGATCCTAGTCTGCTTGGATGCTCACCTTACTAGACCTGAATGGAGGGGGGAGGACCTTGGTCTTCCCACAGGGCAGGGAACCCTGACTGCTCTTTGGACTGGAGAGGGAGAGTGAAAGAGAGGGGGGGAGTGGGAGGGAAATGGGATGAGGGGTGGAACTGGAAATTTTTTATTATAAAAAATAAATAAATAAATAAAAATATTAATAAAAAGAAAATTCTATAGCTCAGTTGATAATTTTGTTCATTTCTGAAAATTTCTAGATCTAGGAGATCAGTATCAACATGGTTCTCCACACTTTTGTATTCCTAGTTCCTACTCAGATGGCTCATTAAGCTCTACTTGGCAAAGTCTTTTCTAGTCCAAAGTCCTCAGTCTTCCACATCTCTCGAAAGAAGCTTCATGCTAAGGTTCTTAACAGCATAACCCAATCCCTAGTATCAGCTTCTATATTGCTTAGTTTTTAGCTTTGAGATAAAACACAATAACCATAACAACTCAGAAGCAAATGCTTATCTGAGCTTTGTTTCCAGAGAGAAAGAGTCTAGGACCATCATGGTGTAGAAATATTGCAGCAGGCAGTCACGACAACTGTAACAACTTGATGAGAGGTCTTATCTGGAACCAAAATTTGGAAAAGAATATATACTTGGAATGGCACTTGCCTTTTGAAACCTCAAAATCCACCCCTAGTGATGTACTTTGGCTTAGTCTACATTGGGTTATTGCTTTTTGACAAACTTCCAGCATTTCAACATTGCAGATCACACTTTTCCTGTGGTGTGGGAGGTTCTTCTGTTTTTGTGTTGCTTTATTGGGTAATGAATAAAGAAACTGCCTTGGCCTGAAAGGGTAGAACTTAGGTAGGAAGACTAAGATGAATGCTTAGAGGAAGAAGGCAAAGAGGGAGAAGCCATTGAGCTGCTCCTGGAGACAGATGTGCTAAAACTTTGTGGTAGGCCCATATTCTCAAATATTGTCTATAAATGTTTGTTTACATTTAAAGGGGGATATGCTATAGATATTTGCATTGGTATAGATCTTGATTTATTGATAAAAATTTAAGATCAATCTTGTTATATGTATATTTTGCTCTTGATTAAGGTATTGTGATGATAAAGTTCACTTAAAATGTAATATATAATTAAGAAATATAGGTTAATAGATAATCAACTATAATAGTTAAGCTTTGTAGTCAGGTTAATTAGATTTTCTAGATTTATAGAGTTATATTTCAGTTAGATAGGTATTCTTCAAATCTTTCAGAGACCTTCNATGAGCAAGGAAGTCAGGACCATGAGGGGTGTGCCCACCCACTGAGACAGTGGGACTGATATAATGGGAGCTCACCAAGGCCAGATGGACTGGGACTGATGGAACATGTGATCAATCTGAACTCTCTGAATGTGGTTGACAATTAGGGCTGACTGAGAAGCCTAAGACAATGGCACTGGGATTTGATTCTACTGCATGGACTGTCTTTGTGGGATCCTAGTCTGCTTGGATGCTCACCTTACTAGACCTGAATGGAGGGGGGAGGACCTTGGTCTTCCCACAGGGCAGGGAACCCTGACTGCTCTTTGGACTGGAGAGGGAGAGTGAAAGAGAGGGGGGGAGTGGGAGGGAAATGGGATGAGGGGTGGAACTGGAAATTTTTTATTATAAAAAATAAATAAATAAATAAAAATATTAATAAAAAGAAAATTCTATAGCTCAGTTGATAATTTTGTTCATTTCTGAAAATTTCTAGATCTAGGAGATCAGTATCAACATGGTTCTCCACACTTTTGTATTCCTAGTTCCTACTCAGATGGCTCATTAAGCTCTACTTGGCAAAGTCTTTTCTAGTCCAAAGTCCTCAGTCTTCCACATCTCTCGAAAGAAGCTTCATGCTAAGGTTCTTAACAGCATAACCCAATCCCTAGTATCAGCTTCTATATTGCTTAGTTTTTAGCTTTGAGATAAAACACAATAACCATAACAACTCAGAAGCAAATGCTTATCTGAGCTTTGTTTCCAGAGAGAAAGAGTCTAGGACCATCATGGTGTAGAAATATTGCAGCAGGCAGTCACGACAACTGTAACAACTTGATGAGAGGTCTTATCTGGAACCAAAATTTGGAAAAGAATATATACTTGGAATGGCACTTGCCTTTTGAAACCTCAAAATCCACCCCTAGTGATGTACTTTGGCTTAGTCTACATTGGGTTATTGCTTTTTGACAAACTTCCAGCATTTCAACATTGCAGATCACACTTTTCCTGTGGTGTGGGAGGTTCTTCTGTTTTTGTGTTGCTTTATTGGGTAATGAATAAAGAAACTGCCTTGGCCTGAAAGGGTAGAACTTAGGTAGGAAGACTAAGATGAATGCTTAGAGGAAGAAGGCAAAGAGGGAGAAGCCATTGAGCTGCTCCTGGAGACAGATGTGCTAAAACTTTGTGGTAGGCCCATATTCTCAAATATTGTCTATAAATGTTTGTTTACATTTAAAGGGGGATATGCTATAGATATTTGCATTGGTATAGATCTTGATTTATTGATAAAAATTTAAGATCAATCTTGTTATATGTATATTTTGCTCTTGATTAAGGTATTGTGATGATAAAGTTCACTTAAAATGTAATATATAATTAAGAAATATAGGTTAATAGATAATCAACTATAATAGTTAAGCTTTGTAGTCAGGTTAATTAGATTTTCTAGATTTATAGAGTTATATTTCAGTTAGATAGGTATTCTTCAAATCTTTCAGAGACCTTCAGTATATGGCATTCAAAATGTTTTAAGAACTAAGAACTTTTCATGACAGTGAGACATGTCTGCTTCTGCCAGCACCAGTTACTTGAAAAGGAACATGGGCATCAAAAAGGCTTCATATGGAGTTTGTTAGCCATTGGGGCAAGAAACTGCTTCTGCCTGGACTGCTTAACTGGATCTGCAGGACCTGCAGAGAAATGACTGCTAAACTTGCTTAAAGGTGAGATGGTCCTTCAGGGTTCCAGCTTCATGAAAGAGTCTGCCAGACATTCTTCAGGACACAGAAAAATGTGACAGACAAACTGTCAGTATAAGCTGACCTGCCTTTCAAATTTCCTGCTTCATGGAAAAGTCTGTTCCATACAATGGACCTATATGCTGAAGATAGATGTTCCAAGGCTCCAGAAGAACTTTGGGTGACTGTCCAGGCAGTGAAATGTCTCTGTCAGTTCTAGAGTTTCAAAAGTTGCTTACAATGCACTTCCTGTTTATTTAGGTAATATTATATCCTTCTGGAGTCTTTGATGGAGTTGCAAAACAGATAGCTATCATTATAGCTTTTCTTAGTTATGATAAAAGATAAAGTATATATAAATATTGTAATTATAATTCTTGTTTGATAACTGTTTTGTATATACATTAAAATGATACAATTTCAATTATCCTTCCTTTTTATTTAAACAGAAAAGGGAAGGTGATGTGGGATTCCGCTCTGTGTGTTGCAATTACCATTAATGAATAAAGAAACTGCTTTGAACCTATAGCAAGGCAGAACTTAGGTAGGCAAGGAAAGTTAAGCTAAGAGGAAAAAGGGCTAAATCAGGGAGACATCATGGAGCCGCTGCCAGAGTCAGACATGCCACAACTTTAGCCGGTAAGTCACAGCCACACAGCAATACACAGATTAATAGAAATGGGTTAAAGATCTAGCCAATAAGAAGCTAGAGCAAATGGGCCAAGCATTGATTGAATTGTTACAAGTTCCATGTGATTATTACACGTCTAATCTAGCAGGGCAGCCAGGACCCAACAAGCAGCTTGCCTCCCACTACACTCCAGAACCTTTTTACTTTCATTTTTAATGATTCTCAATATTAATGTCTTTCCCTTTGAGAAAATTTCCTTTTGTGAAATTCAAGAAATTCCAATGTATGCTCCTGATAACACTAAGAGTAGAAAACTTATAGTTTTACTGGACATACCTGATCCCTATGATAAAATGCCTATAAATCAGATCCAGAGCCTGAGTCCATTAAGTTCAAGAGTTCAGTTAATAAATACAGAGAAATCATAATGTTACAATGTAATGGAAAAGGAGTAAGATATCAGGACATTCCCTTCTGGGAGTGTTATAAGAAGAACAGGCCCATACTAAAATTAAGAAATTGTATTATAAAGCCTGCTCCCCAGAAGAAGTACTTTTCCCAAGGTCAGGCATTTGGATAAGGTCTCCATTTCCTCAGGAGCTTGAGAAAAGTTTCTGCTTGCTAAAGCAGTCATTCTCACTTTCAGCAAGAGAAAATTGTGGCCCTTCGATTAACCTATACTGGTGCTATTGTCAAAGTCAATGCTAGATTCTTCAACCTTTGATATCAAGCCACAGCTCAGCTCATATGTCCCCTGTCTTCTGTTTAATCTTATGTTCAACTATGGAGGTTAAAAGGTGTACTCTTTTTTTCAGTTAAACTCTGTTGCGAGCCATCCTGATACATTCTTACTTCCTGTCTCTTGTATTGCCCCCACCCCTGCCCCTACTCCACACAAGGTATCTGAACACCCACTCTCTTCCAAAACAGGTCTCCTGCTCCACTTCTTAAAAAAAGAAAGGTATGCTTGTTAAGGTATACTGTCTGAAGAATGACACCAGTTTTCTCAAGAATTAATAGATTGATATCTCAGGTACTGGAGCAAATGTCTGTCATGGTTGTTCATTTTATCATGTTGCCTTCTCCCCCATTTTGTATTGGCGTATAAAAGTGTATGGAAAAATAAATGTGGGTGAACTCAGAAGTTGGATATCAGTATGCAGTAGATACTGAGCTATTCTCCCTATACACTCCTGTGTCTTTGTATTTCTTTCTTATCTCTGCTCCTCTTACCTAACATTGCTAATCCTCATGCCCCTATCCTGGAAGGTATAAACCCATCATGGCTAGGATCACAGCAGAAGTTATTCCAAATATGTGGTCTGCAAGAAAGTATGTAAGTGTATTTAGTATTATATGTACATTATAAACACTTTATTTGAATCTTAGTAAATTTTGGAATGAAAGACATAAGCCAAGCTTGTAGAAAACTCAGTCATAGTAATTAACATATTTTAGAACTACCCATATTATCGTTGTGTCCCATTCCTTAGCCTGGATGTTCTTTTTTTAGGAGAAGCTGAATTCTAAGCTATAATTATCATAATACTAATAAAAGCTGATATTAGCAGTCCATAGACTTAATGTTCTCTTAAAATTTTAATATGCAATCTTAGATTCTTTCTCAATTCATACTGAGTCTTGCCTGAATATTTGATGATCATATTTTAGCATATATTATACATGTGTTAAGAAAACACAAAAGCATCCAAGCAAAAATTTAATTTTTCTTTTATATCACACATATGACTGTTTAACGTCTCCTTGAAAAATAATAGTAAAATAAATAATTGAATGTCAAGTCAATAAGGGCATTCTATGAGTATGGCATTTGATTTAAGATCATCTTTTTAAAAGCATTCATTGTTTCCTTTCAACTTTCTTATCATTTAGATAGTGAGAAATGGTTTTAAAACTTTAAAAATGGCTTTTAATTCTCTAACTTTTCTTGTTATTGGACTTACCATTTCCATTATAAAGGCAAGGTCCTGTGGAAATATTATAACATTAATTGTTTTACTTTGAAATTTCTTTTATTAATAGAAAATACATTTTTATTATGGTGTTGCTTTTTAAAATTATGTGTTATATACCTAGTTATAGTGTTCACAGTATTAGTACTCTCTATTCTTGCCAGTAAAAGTGATAATATTTATCAATTATCTGTAAATTACTGCATCTAAAAGTAGAATCTGAAGAACTACTGTGTTGGAAACCATAAAGAATCTTTGAACATAGGAAGAACAATCATCAGCAAGAACTTGCATTCTTTTCAAACTAAGAAAGTGCACAAGATTGTAAACAGTGTTCTCAAAAGTTTTCTTAAAGAGAATCATTTACTAAAACTTTTTACTTAAAAATGAAGTAAGTCTTGAACATTTTCATTATGGTAATAAAGCCAGGGTATTGATAATTAAGTATACCTATTTAGAAAATTACTTCTAGGTTCCTGTCTGTTTTGACTAAAGCCCACAGCCCAGCATGTTTTGGGTACCAATCATAAACATTTTGCAAATGGCGAAAAATTGATAAACAGTGGAATTGTACACAGAGGTCAGATGGGTTGTGTAATCCCCATGTTTTAATTGTCTTCTTATGCAAACTGATGTGGGTGTTTAGAAAATGTTAACAAGGCAATGTATTATTAATTTTAGCAAAACAAGCACAAATTCTTCTTTAGTACCAAAACCAATATATACCCACCATGTTATCTGAGCTTAATTTAGAACGAAGAGGTTCACCTGAATCAGTCACACATATCTGATGTCTTTTCATAATCTGTAGGATGTTGCTATCATCACTCATATTTTAAAGATGAAAAAGAACACATATTTTTTCTTTAAGTCTTCAGCTAAGGAGTTTTTGATTTTGTTTACCTGATGGACCATCCTATTATCATGCAAAACAAACATTAAACTATTGCTTTTAATGACTAGCTGCATGTTTTTTCTTTCATTATTGTTTTTAGTTTCCTGAATAGATCCTTAATTAAAATGAATATTTTCTTTTAAACACAAATCTAACATTTAATGGGACCCTATCTAATACATAAGTGGTTTAGCTGTCCCTAGGGATAATCAATGCCAACTTAATATTATCCTTTGGGAACTAGACAGATGATTTTTCCCACGTCTTGGGTACATCATATAGTGATGATATAAATAAAAAAGGAACAACAGAAAACTGATTATTTGGGGACTAGTAGAATAAATCATATTAAGCTTGTTTGAAAACAAAAATTCTTCTGCCACATTTCTGGAGCCATAAAGTCAATCAAGGTATCAGAGCACACACTGCTTCCTGACCACCCCAAGGGAAAATCTGTCCCAGGAATCTCTCTTTGTTTTTTCTGACCCTCAGAAATTTCTGGAGTATCTTGACTTACGATTGGCTCTCTGCTGCCAATGATACCTGATCTGCCTCTCGGCCACTCTTTGTGTATCTTGCATTCTGTTTCTAATAAGTACACTTGGCTTTGAGACATGCTATAAGTCCATAGTGTAGTGCTCTCAAAATGCTTTAGTTACATCACCAAACACAGTTATATTAGATAAGTTGGACAACATAGAACTGACTATAATGATTTTTTTGGGAGAGCAACTTTTCAACATAGTGCCATAAATATTCACTATCATAATTTATTTACCTCATTAACTGGACTAAAGTTATAAGCATCAGAGGTTTTCACAGTGGCCATTCAGGGACGAGGCCTTTATATCCCTTGTCATCCTCATCCTGGACCCCAAACTCAGACACTCAAAAAGTCAACAATCATGAAATTTCCTGGTTATAATTGACTGAGATACTCCATTTTCCTTCACCATTTTATTCCGTCCAAATATAAAAATAAATTGTATTCAAGCTTCTAAAATGTGATTGTTTGTCAAATGATACTATTCAGAAACGTGATTCCTGGCTCAAACTCTCATCACTTTACTCTACTGGAATTATTTTCATTATGGACAGGTATCTTATCACCAGAGTTATTCAGTAGCAGTTGCCCAGAGAAGAATCGAGAAGAGAGGGGAAAGGTGGGCAAATCTTTCGAGTTAAATAGACTAGAGGTTAGCCTCAAGGTAGCAAGCAGCAATATGGTTGGAATGTAGGAGGAATATACAAAGAACCAAGAAGTCTAAAGTGCCAGAAAATGTATGTTTAGGTCTTGACCATCATCTGGGGAGGAGGTATGACTAACTTGTACATTTTTTTTAGTTAGAATTTAGAAGAATGATCAGAACCACCCTCACCTCCCACATAGCCATTCCTAGGACTTGCTAGGAACAGAAATTCTGTGTAAGGAAAGTACAGTTTCTTTAAAGAAATGACTATTCCATGTATCTAATAGCACAGTTAATGTGGCACTGTCTTCTCACTGGTGGTCCTACCCTGCTGAGAGGTAGCAGTTCCCCCCTTATAAACCTGCCTCTCCTTTAGCTGCCATCATTGCTTATTTTCACTGACATCCATATTCTTTACCTAATAACTTGCTGCACTCCACTCAATAATGAGAAACAAGTTGTTTTCAGTCCTGAGATAAATGAAATAGCACAAATATTGTCTTGGGGTCAAAAATTATTTTAATTCCTTTTGATGATATTGTGTCAAAAATGTTGTCACAATATAGAACTAAAGTCACAGTTCTTTTGATTCTGTCTGTAAATATCAAATGTAAGTCTAAAAACTTAATCTTATAACATTTTATACTGCAATCTTCCCTAAAATTACTCTATACATTTCATGATATTTCATGGGCACTTTAATTAGTAATTAGTTCTTATTTAATCAACAGCTTAGATATATTTAGTATGCTATTCTAAACATTTGTGTGCATTTTCTGGGTTAGTAATTCAAGCTTTCAAAGATTATAGAGAAAATTAATAGCACATAAAGCACATTGATTTTGCATAAAGATACTTCAGCGAGAGAAAATATTGGAAGAATTTAAAATTACTTAGAAAAAGTATAATTTGAATATAAGCCAAAATATATGTTGTTATAAATTCACAAATTTTCTGACCAAATATGTTATTTTTGCATCTTACAGTCTGACAAAATGAATGAGAGGAACCTAGTAAATGAATGAACATTGGAAAATTTAATATTCTTGCTATTAATGAGAGTTTGGTAACATAGAAACTTCTATATCAGTTACTACACATACAAAATGGAGTTGACTAATGAGGATCTTTTCAAAATTTTCCTAAACTCTATCAAAAAGTTTGATATAACTCATTTCTGGAAATATCTAGTTAAAGTGGCTTAATGTCAAAAAACTAAATAGGACTGGAATGTGGAGGAAAACACTGACTTTATTTATTATCTTCGAGACATTGCAAACCACAGAATGTAAGTGGGGAGATTCACCCTGGCTGACATGGCTGCAAGCAGATATAGAATTTAGTAACTTTGATTTCAATTATGTCAATTCCAGTAAGCTGTGACACAAGATTATTTTCTTTTCAATCAACTTACCTTGTTCTATAGGTTGAAGATTTATCTTAGTGGTAAAGGGCTTGACTAACAAAAGCAAGAATTTAGATTTTATCCCCAGCACTTAAAAAAAGTTATTGCATAAGTTAAGCATGATAAAATGTACTTGAATAAAAATCTGTGCATACCCCACAACCACAATCAAAATCTCAACTTCTCCAAGACAGACTAAATCTGTCCCCCATATAGAAATATTTGTCTCTATTTGCTGTCACAAGACCAAGCTCTCACTGAAGACAATCACTCATCTGTGTCCTGGCTCTAAACAGCAGCGTTGTCTATTCTGAGTTTTCATACAGAATCATCCAAGATGAATTTTTTTGTCTGATTTACTACTCAACAAAATGCTTTTGAGACACAGCTGCATTGCTACTTCTAGCAATCTCTGTTGCTGAATAGCAATATGCATCATGGGAATAAAATACTTGCTCTGTGCACACCTGCTTATGAGCACAGAGATTATCCGAGGCAGGCCACAATTCTGAAAAGAAAATATGCTGAGGATCTGTATGTGGAAATTATTTCTAGACATATATTTTGAAGTCTTTTAAGTAAACACATACTTGTAAAATATGGTAGGTTACATGGTGATTCTATGCTTAACTCTATAAAACAAAAGGCAAAATTATGTGTTTGCAGATGATAGGATAGTATACATAAATGACCACATAAATTTCACTGGGAAAAAGCTACAACTGATAAATAACTTTCAGTAAAGTACTTGGATACAAAATTAACTGAGAAAAATTACAAATGTTCCTATACAGAAATGATAAATTAAGAGAAAAAGAAATCATGGAAACAACAACACCTTTCCCAATAGCCTCAAGTAATATAAAATATCTTGGTGTAACTGCACCAAAGCGATTGAAAGCCTTGTACAATAAAAGTTTTAAGACCTTAAAGAAAGAATTTGTAGACATTAGAAGATAAAGAGAGCTCTCATGTCCATGGACCAGTAGGGTAAATATAATAAAAAATGGCAATCCCATCAAAAACACAGATCTTGAAAGAAAATTCTTCTACTTTAAATGGATACACATACACACAAAGACAAACAGGATAACTAAAACAAACCTGAATCAAAATAAACTGCTAGGGACATCACTATTACCGATTTCAAATTGTACTATAGAGTATTAGAATAAAAACAGCATGATATTGCCACAAAAACAGGCATATTGATCAATGAAAATATTAAAGATATACACATAAAGCCACACACCAATGGATGCTTAATTTTTGATAAAGAAGATGGAATACACACTAGAAATAATACAGAATCTTCAACCAATTGTACAGGTCAAGCTAAAAAGCTTCATGTAGAAGAACCCAAAGAGATCCATAATTATCACTCCATATGAAATCAACTCCAATGTATCAAAGACCTCAACATAAAAGCAAATAACAGAACCTGATAGAAGAAAAAGTGCAGAACTCAGTGGCACAGGAAAAAAACTTCTAAACAGAATACTGTTTTCACAGGTACTAGGATAAGCAATTAAAATGGGACATGGTAAAACTGAAAAGATTTCGTACAGCAAAACACCATCATTCAGATATAGTTGTAGCCTACAGAATAGGGAAAAAAATTATCAACTATGCTTCTAACAGAGTGCTAATATCCAAAATATATGCAGATCACAAAATTAGTTATCATGAAACAAATATCCAATTTAAAAGGAGAATACAGTTCTAAACAGAAAATACACATAAGAGAAAAACAAAATTTCTTACTTATCAGGGAATTGAAAAACAAACCGACTTTGAGATTTCGTTTCACACCTGTCAGAATGGTTAAGGTCAATTCCACAAGTGACAGCTCCTGGTGCCAAGGATGTGAAGTAAGGCTAACACTCATCTATTGCTGTTGGGAGTGTGGAGGTTCCTTGGAAAGATGAGAATTGATCTTCTTCCAGATCTAACTATACCACTTGACATATACCCAAGGGTCATTTCATCCTACTACAAAGAATGTATTCAGTCATATTCATTGTTGCTCCATTCCTAACAGCCAGAAATGGAAAACAAACCAACTTATATATCCCTCACCAGAAGAATTGATGGAGAAAGTGGAATACATTTACACAATAGACTATTACTCATCTGTTTTACAAAATCATGAAATTCACAGGTACGTGTATGGAACTAGGAAAACAATCATCCTGAGTGAGACAACCCAGACTCAGGGAAAGAAGTATGTAGTTATTAGCTTTTAAATCAGCTCAGCCAAAGTAAAGTCTGTAGAACCATAGAGATTAGAAACAGAGTAAAGGATTTGGGGGGAGGGCACAATTAGAACTCCCTATGAAAGGGAGGCAGAGAGTCTAAGCGCAAGAGAGGATGGATGACACCAAGAAAACAAGACCCTCTAAATGAATATTGTCAATCCACATACGACTTCTTAGTGACTGGAACAGTGTGCCCAGGATCTTCATGGGTCTATTTCAGTTAGAGCTAAAGGAATAAGGGTTCATATGCCCCCATTCCTAGTGTCCAGAACGAATCTCCAATTGCTAACAACTTGCGAATGTATTTTTTTTTCCTCCAAGGGAGCACGAAAGTCTGGTTGGGGCAACAAACTACTCTTAAATGTATACTGCATGGTAGAAGTAGATGGACAGCAGGAAATGAACTCAATTGCATCTTTGAAGGTTCCTTGTCTCATTATGTCATGGAAGGGTTCATTGTTTTTAAGCTTATCTCAATTTTTATTTCAATTTTGTTGGTTCATGTTTTTTTTTTCTCTGTTTATCCTAAAGGTGCTTTGGGTATACAGTAGGGCTTCCAGTTTAGTGGTTTTTTGGGATTATTTGTGTGGGAACAAGAGGGTCTCTGTTTCTTATGCCTTCTCAAGGTCTCCTTTCCTTTTGTTTGTTTTTTGTCCAATTCCAATGTGTCATGTTTTGTTTTATCTTATTTGTTTTTTTCTAATACTTGTATTATTAAAAAATTGGAGAATCTGGACAGCAGGACAGTTGTGAAGGAGTTGAGAGGAGTAGAGAGAGGGGAAAGTTATAACTAGTATATATTAAGTGAGAAAAAAATCTATTTTCTATAAAAAGAAAAATAAAAGCTTTGGGAAGAAAAGAAATCTTCCTTTCTTACATGCTATATAACCCATATTCACAGCATATGAAAGAGTCTGTTGTTTTATATTTTTTTGCCAATGTAGGATTTTTTTAATTTAAAAAGTTTTCTAGAAATGCTGTATTTTAACCTTAATTTATAATTTATCGAAACCAATGTTGAAGAATTTTTCCTTCTTTTCACTACCACTGATAACAGTGAGAAACCTAGAAACTTGTGCAACTCAGGACCATTGATCAAAGAAACACATGCAGATGTGGTTTTCTTCTGAATTGTCCACTCCTCCTGACACCATCCAGTCACAAATCTATAATAGTCCATGGCTACAAGGATACAGGGTTTATTATTGGTGACATTCAGACTAAAATCACAGCCATGGTAGTCATGCATAATTCTTGATATAGAGGAACAGCAAGGCTTTTTATTTGCAGTGCATCCTCTAATGGCCCACTCTACATTGTTAAACACACTTATTATGTTGATTCTAGCATGTCAGAAAACATGTCCCAAACCGATGTCCTCTGCAAGAGAAACAAGTCCTCAAAACTAGTGAACTTGCTCTACAGTCTCAAGGAAGTGTAGACAATTTATGCTATGTTAGATGATCTCACAGAGAGTAAAACTATTACATAAAAATAAGTAGCAAAATGTGCAGTGATAACCATGTTGATGGTAATAGTGGAAATAACGAACCACATTGACCTAACCATGGGCTGGGAATTTTGGAGGCTTCACGGGTACTTTACATCCAGTACCCAAATGAATCCTCACATATCTCCATGGAATAAGGACTGTGATTTCACAACAGGAAAGTGATACCAGAAAACTTTAGTGACTATTCAAAATCCAAAGTTATCAAGTACTAGAGGTCAGGACTACAACAATTAAAACATGCTGACTATTTAAATAAAAGTTCACTAAATACATCTATCATCTATGTATAATATTGTGTGTTTCTACAAAATTGCTCTAATGGCAATGTCCTTTTTTGAAATCACAGTGCTTACAAATAATGACATTTATTATTTTTAAAAACATTTTGCAATTTGCTTGACTGTTTCAGAATATTTTTCTTCCTTTGTATCTGATATACTAATTTCCTCCCATGGTTATTCTCATTTTTAGCTGTGTGATTCATGTCTTAGCCATGTGACTTGTCATGACTAAGGAGGCATTACACTGCACGTCTTAAGCTGAATATCAAGATCAATTGCTTTTTCTATAAACTTACCATCATGTTAATAGATGATGATTCAGGTGACTCACCAGGTGGGAAAGAAGTCATGGAGACCATACAGAGAAAGATGTCCAGTCATTCTGACTCACTAAATACAGCTCCCAAAAGAACGACAACATGCAACAAGAAATAAAGAAAACTTCAGTGCAGACTACAAAGAGAAATATCTAGCCCACACAAAGTTGTGTGAAAAAATATGCATGCAGCAATTTATTACTTAAACAAGAAACAAGTCATGGTGCACCTAAGGGAATTTTGCTTTTATTGAAGACAAAATCATGATAGACTCTTAATACATCCATATTATCTTTGATCTCCTATACATCAGGTCAGTTAACCACAACCTACCCTGAAGGAAATATGGGTTTGCTACAAAGTACAAAATGCTCAATTACCCCATACTACTTAAAAATTACTAAGTTAAACCACCTTATTTATCTAAGTCCTAGAAACTTATTTTTAGGGGATTATACAAAAATATACTGTCAATAATTATTGTCAATAATGGTCATAAATACTTAAATGTTTGTCATATCTTTTCTTGTTTATGAAAATGCTAAAACAGAAAAAAAATGACCTAAGTCAAATCAGAAGAAAGCATTGTTTAACTGTCTACTGACTTAATAATACAGTAGTACTCAGTTATTTCAATGAATAATTCATCAAAGCAGTGAGTTATTCTTATTATGTTTAGATTGAGTCATGCAGTCTATATACTAAGTTTATCTCCCCATTTCTTCTACCAGAAATGAGATGATAATTGATAATGACCCTACATCATTACACGTTTAACACTAGAATGCTAGGTACATATTTTTTTTCTCAAGGAAGGCTCTCAAAGGTTTTGAAACCAGATCAAAATAACTGAGAATATGAATACATAAGATACAGCATAGTCAAAAGGTAAAATCTAGGGACCTGTTTGCTTTATTATTACTCCATTGTAGATAAACATTTGGTATTATAGGTAGTATGGAAGCAATGCTGCTAAGGTTTGTCCTATTACTTTTACTCTTCCCTGAAGGCTTTTCAAATGTTAGGATAAAGTCGTTCTTTTCTCCTTTATAACATCATCTCAGTTTCATCTTGAGTTCCCTTTATGGCCTTGGTATACTACAGCAATTCCCCAAAGAAAGATTCAGAGTCACAAAATATTGGAACTCCCGCCAGCTTCTTTGCTCAGTAAACACATGGGTTCCAAAGAGCCCTATGACATCAGATGCTGATTACAGCAGGCCAGAGCTTACATGAGAGACAGAAAGCCTATAATTCCAATATCCATGGTCTCAGAGGTGAAAGCTCAAACTACCACTAAAGCAGCTCTCAGATTTCATAGAAGGCCAGTAGAAATTTGATGTTGAATAAATGTAGATCAGAATCTTTTCCCTGCCTCTTTGAAGACATTGTGGTAGCAGTTCGGTCCTCTCTGTATGTCAAGCATGAAATGAGATAATAATACCTACTCCATGGCCTTTCCTGATAATCAGGAGAAATATATATATATTATGTTGTGTGAGGGATTGGATTCAGACTGAAAAGACATAAAGCACACAAAGCATCAGCATTATTAAATACATATTAAAATCTCCTTAGGTGTGTGCTTGTGTGTATGTATTTATGTATAATATCTCCTTAAGTGAAAATAAGAAATAAAATTATTTTTCTGTGTCAGGCCAATCAGTGCCCTATTTCAGAGTTCCTGGAGATTGTGAGAAAAAAAGACAGAAATCTAGAAATAAAAAAAAATACCATCACTCAGTGGTTCCCAACATACATTAGGGATTAAAAAGTTTCCAGGCCTCAATAGGCAACACTCAAGTAAATCAGAAATTCGAGTTTGTGTAAAAGGAAAATACAGTATTGAGTGTCTAGTTTCAAAGTCAAATTGTTATAATTTGTGTTCTCTACCCTGCCTGGCTGAGATGCTCCTTGTCAAAGTACCAGACTTCTGGTCTACTGTGGCAGTGCTTTTCTCAACAAGCAAGGTCTAGAATTCATTTAGAATAACAGTAGAGCTGACAGCTTGATTGTGCTTCTTTCTTTACTAGACTTAAGAGACAAATTTCAGTCTAATTTTTCTTTTCTAAATCACCATTTGTTTATTAGACAAATCTTTTACCAGAGTTTTGCTTTTTTTTATCCACATCAGTAGCTTTGAAATTAGATCCAGGTATGTATATTTTCACAAAGCCACAGATGTGACAATGATGTGCAGCCAGAATTTAATTCAACTTCACTGATTTCTTGTCAGTAATTTCTTTTAAAATGTAACCCAGGTATAATTGCTTAGATTTGTTCATAGTAAGCCTATGTTGACTACATGGCCATAATGTTCCATTTTTCCATTTTTGCATTTTACCTTTGCTCAATTGGGTAATTAGAAATAGAAAATATAGAATTTCACAATTAGAAAAAAAGGGTACATAGAGTAAATTTTAGCTTCATGGCTATGGCCTTTAGGGTGGTAATTTTCTCCAAGAAAAAAGTTGGAATACACATTTAATTAATGGAGTCAGTTACCATGCATTTAACAATGAAGTCAGAAATATAAGCAACAACTTACTGTAGCTTGTACAAATTTGAATCAACAAATAGTAGCTAATCTAAACAATCTGCTTTATTTGCACAGCACAATGGATAAATCCTACAAACATAAGCATATATATATATATATATATATCACACATATAAGAAGTATATCCAAGACTAAATATATAGCATAGGTTGGAGAAATCATCTGTTAGAATACATCATTTTTTCACACGTCTAGAAGTTCAGAGATCTAGAAGATAATCTCCTTAGATCCTTAGCAAATAAATTTTAATTTTAGCCATTCTGACAGGTGTAAGATGGTATCTCAAAGTTGTTTTGATTTGCATTTCCATGATCACTAAGGAGGTTGAGCA
>LOEQ01003453.1:102713-114742 GCA_001685075.1 Bramus lutescens
CTCTCTCTCTCTCTCTCTCTCTGCATGCATCTGTGTGTGTCTTACTTTTCTACTTATATTTTAGTATATGAGCTCTAAGGTATTCGTAGTGACTTTCAGCCTTCTTGAACTGTAAGCACTAATAAACCCTACTGTCTGTAACTTGTCTTAGCCATTTTGTTTCATCACAGCAATAGAAAAGTAACTGATATGCTAGCAGAGGTTTTCTGTCCTGCTTGGTCCTGCAGTCATTCAGTCTCAAAGAATCACACAGAGATCTATATTGTTATTAACTGATTGGCCTAGTAGCTCAGACTTGTTATGAACTCTTACAACTTTTATTAGCCCATTATTCTTGTCTATGTTAGCCACATAGCTTGGTACCTTATTTGGCAAGGCAGTCACATCTTGCTTCTTCTGTGGCCGGATCACGACTGAAGACTAGGACTTCTTTCTTCCTAGAATTCTACTGTTCTCATTGACTCACCTCTACTTCCTGTCTGGTTTTCCCACCTATACTTCCTGCCTAGCTACTGGCCAACCAGTATTTTATTAAAATACAATTGACAGGGCATAATCCATTGTCCCACAGTACTAATACAAACATCTTCAATAGTATCCAAATATAGTTCGCCTTTTCTTCATTCTGAATATGGTATATATGATTTATTGCTAATGATTATATGTGATATAATTGTACAAATACTGTAAAATTTGGTTTTCCCTTTGTGAAATAATTTTGCTCTCCCTGCAAAATAGTTTCTGGAAAAAACCCAGGTTCATAATTCTATAACAATTTATGCATGTATCTATTTTGACATCATCACTTTAAATTTTAACAAGCTATTTGCATGCATAGCTTTTTTAAGTATTGTGGGTTTTCTCAGGGTAATTAATATGACACATTCTCCTATTCACACTACAATAGCTATAGTACTTAGGGACATAAATGTTTATGGAATAAGGGAAAATTGTGAACGGACAAATTAGTGGATACATGGAGTAAGTCATTTACAGACCACTAAATTTCTATATCCAGAAGCAGTGAATATAAATTTATTAGAAATATTCCTAAGCCATGCAGTTTAGATGCACTTACTTAAGAAATAAAATATCAATAAATATCAAGGAGTATGGGAGGCAAATATCTTCCCATATATCCCATGATACTTATCAGTCTATAAAATAGGACAAAACAAATCATTAGAGACCCTTGAAACTAATTAAGATTGTAATGTGGAAAGATGGTTTAATGTCATCTAATGTGGTCTCTGCCCAAATGGAAATATAATAAAGATTAAGAATACCTTCATTAAATACTAGCTTGCCAATTACATATTTGGAATATATGCATATATTTCTGAGACTCATTTTTCTCATCTGTAAGATTGGGGCTATAGTAATAGGATTATTTTCTAGAAAATTTTTGCAAAGATGAAATTTAGTAAACTATTATACATGAAATATCAAGAAGCATCTTTTATTTGTAAAAAATAAATAGTAACATCTAATCAAAAATGTATCTTTGAAAGCAAGGTCTCACATAGAGTTTACATTAGTAAGCTGAAAAATGGGTTTGCTAGGGAAAAGTACAGTGACACAGATGGAAGAACCTGAAATCCCAGGCATTTTAACCCTTGGTTCCTAGTCAATAGTCTATGTTATGATGTTTAGGAGGAGGGCGATGCTAAAGAAAGTATGTCAATGGGCATGGATTTTGCGATTTTAAACCCTTAAACCACTTCTAGTATGTTCTCACTTGCTTCGTGCTTATGTGTGAAGAAGTGAGCTACCAGCTTCATTTGGGATAGTCCCAAGAAGTCTCCTCCCTCTGAAGTATCTATGAGCCCTTACCTGAATTTAAATTTGTCACAAAAAATCTAATACCATTTACTTTTCACATACTAGTAAATAGTTCTTTATTAAAAAGGGATTTAGATAATCAAGACTGTGAGATAGTTATCTCTTTGAAACCACAAGTCTACAGAAAATATAGGTTGTCTAGCACCTAAGCATCCAAAGACATTGAGGAAAATTTTGCAACACCCAATTTTCAAGAAGCTTATGTTTATGAGGGAAAATAATACAGAAACACTGATAAAATATTTAATCATGAATCCAAAGGAATTAGCCAAAAAATAGAAGCATTAGCAAAATGATAGAGGATTAACTTCATCTAGTAGATGGAGAATATAGAAGAAATTATTAATATTTTGTCTTTACTGTGAGAGAAAATCTAATGAAAACAATCAAAAAGAAGGTTTTCTATTGGCTCACAGTGTCATAAGTGTAGAATACTGTAACAAGGAGAGAAGGCCTGCTTGTTCATCCCAGCTGCCCCACTAGCTTTCACCTGAAATAACCACACAGAAATTGTATTATTTAAATCACTGCCTGGCCCATCATATCTAGCCTCTTATTGGCTAACTCTTACATATTAGTTTAACGCATCTCCATTAATCTGTGTATTGCCACGTGACAGTGGCTTACCTGTAAAAATTCAGCATGTCTGATTCTGGTGGCTTCATGGCGGTTCTCTCCTGTCTTCCTACCTAAGTTCTGCTTTATCAGCTAGACCAAGGCAGATTCTTTATTAAACAATGAAATCAACACAAAGACAGAAGGATGTTCTACTCCAGTATACAATGGTGGATTGGACATGGTGGAGCAGAGAATCTCATATCATGTAAGTCAGAAAACAAACAAAGAGGATGATAGGTAGGTGTCTCAGAGACATCTACCCACTGGCTTTTATTCAGTTGGTTCCCTTCTAGATTCTACAACCTATGAAAAATGATGGCAATGCATAATGTCATAATATTATACATCCATCAAAAAAATTAATTTATTGGCCTGAAAGAAGCTAGCTAGCTGAAAACAACAAAAAATCAGTCTATGAGATGCTGGGAGACAACTCATATCCAAACAATAAAAGAGATCATTTCAATTCAATGGAAATGTGAAACAAAGTATCTGACACTTTATGAAAGTCCATTAATCTAATAATATAGTTATATTATTTAGTTCTATTGCTGAGAAACAAAGACAACAGAAAAAAAATGACCAAAGCAGTATAATTTATGTGGGCTTATGGATCCTGACTGATGAAAGTCCATCATGGTCCACCATGTTAGAAAGCAGCAGGAATGCGAGCAAGAACTAGTAGTTGTTCAATGATTTAAAGTCTTAAGGTCCATCTTTAATGGCGTACCTCCTTCAACAAGACCACATTTCCTAAACCAGTCCATATAGGACTACCAACTAGAAACTAAGTGTTCAAATTCCCAAGTGCTTGCTCATTCAAACAAAAAGAATATAGAAAATATTAGATTGTCTCATAGCTAAAGAGCCAGAACTCAGTTTTAATTTAAAATGTAGAGATATGTGAAAAAAGTAGAAATAAGAAAATAAAAACAGTTTTCCAATTTGCTATGCTCATTTGGTTACCATGTACTCTACAGATATAAAATAATGTCATATATTTGTAACTTTTTCATACACCTAAGTATAAATATAAAAATAGAAAAAAAGACAATTATCATTGACTCAGGAAACATCAATAAAAAATGGATTTGCAGACTTGCAAGATGGCTCAGAAGATAAAAGTATTTGTAAGCAAACATGATGAATTTAGTTTCATTTCTGAGATCCGTAAGGTAGAAGTTTAGCATTGGCTACTACAAATTGCTTTTGACCTCTACATGTGTGCACAATATGGGAACACATGTTCACAAAATACATACACACACAGACACAGATACACACACACAAACACCCCTCTTTAAGAAAAAGAGTATGATTTTTAAGAAATCTATATTAAACTCAAGTTATTATTAAAAAGAAAAATCTGAAACAAAATATATAAGGTTAAAAGCATGAGTCTTAGAGAGCCTTTTAAATCATATGCCCAAATCAAATCATCTTTTGAGACAAAATAGAACAGGACCAAAGACTTTTACAAAACCTTACAGTAGGCCAGGTGAGGCTGAGACAGAAATCTAAGGATTCTGAACAAATTCCTGATTATCTAGACTGAAGATTCCTTGTCATTCACAAATCTAACAGTTATACTTAGTTAGGAATGTATAAAAGAGATACCTTTAACCAATGAGTTAAACTGTAAGCTCAGTTTTCCTTAAATATTGATGATCCTGAATTTTCTGTCAAGATATAAAAACAGAAACACATTTGTCCAATCTCTCTGTCTCTCTCTCTATCTCTTCCTCTCTGTGTGTATGTATGTATGTGCATTCTATAAAACATTCCAATAGGTGTTTCTTCTTGTGTACTTAAAAACTCTGGAAATAGAAACCTTATAATGGTCCAATGTAAAGTGATACAAAGACATAACAGCAAAGGCATTTTGTCCAATGTGTGACCTTCTGAGCAGAATGGCTCTGAAGACTTTGACACTAGCTGATGACTCTCACACAAGTTGATTATGCCCAGCCACTGCCTTTTTATTGTTTTTGTAATATCATTCCCTTGGATTACCATTACCATTAAAGAGAATTACTAGAGAATATATGGTTATACAAATATGGCTTTCAATATTTACTTTCCACTTGTTAAATTTGTGGTTTTCAGTAGGTTTTCTGGTCTTTAAAGTCTCTATGTTGTCATCTTTAAACATTGCAAAAATTAATATGCAGTATCCATGTGATAGCTTTTAATTGAGTACTAAATAAGGCAATATATGAGAAAATATTCTTAATATTAAATACTCTATGCAAGAGATAACAAGAACTACCATATTGATATATGTTAACATAAAGTGTTCTTAATATAGAGAAGTAGAGGGTCATTCAGTAGGTCAAGAGCATGTCATCAAATCCTGGAAAATTAATTTCTGATTACCAATAACCATGAAAATAACTGGTAGGCATAGCAGCATGTTTATAGTCACAATGTACAAAAACAGAGAATGGATATCCCAGAGAAGTTTGGCTAACTAGACTAACTGAATTGAGAGCTGCATTCAGAAAGTGATCTTGCCTTAATAGGGAAAGAACAATAGAAAAAAAAAAAGCACAGAAAGCCAACCTTGAGCCTCCACATGCATACCCACATACATGTACAGATATGTGCACACATATTCATATGAGCATGATTACATATATGAGCATATATATATATATACATATACATATACATATTTACAGAGAGAGGAAGTCAAGGAAATGAATCTAGTCTCATGAGAGATGCCATGAAGACACAATGTAAGTCAGATATACAGAAGTAAAAAGTAAAAAGAATGTTGAGTAATAAAAGCAGGTTAAATTATAAGAGCTCGTGGGGGAAAACCTAAGCTAAAGGCCAGTCTTTCATAAATATAAAAATACAAACAAAACAAAACAGAGAACAAGAAGCATGAAACATGGAGATTTTTTAATGTTTGGGATGTTTTAAGTTTTAAACTATAATATACAAGATCCAATGTTGTCTAAACTTCTCACAGAAAGAAACTAGATCACTCTTTTTATGTACAGGAACCCACATGAACATTCAAGCCTATATACACAATCTCCAGGAAAGAATTTGTGATTATAAGCTGATCTTGTTAAAAAATACCAAGGCTCACACAATTGCAACAATTATCTTACAAGGAGCAAATGATTTCATGTGTAATAAAATGGAGTGACATTTGCATAATGCTGTTTGTGTGGTCAAGAGAATTTTGTTATCAAAATCTGTGGTCCCAGCTGGAGGTACTGTAGGAGCTGCAGTGTCCATATACCTTAAAAATTATTCAACCAGTGTGGGATCTCAGGAATGGCTTGCTATAGAACAGTTTTCAAGATCTCTTCTTGTTATTTTCAGTACATTGACAGTGAATGCTGCCCAAGACTCCACTGACCTGGAGTTAACAAGTTACTAGCTTCTCACAATGAGGCTCTAGTTGACCCAGGACATAAAAATCTGAAGTAGATTCATTGGGATTTGGTCAATGGGAAACCACCAGACAACAAGCAAGCAGGGTTGCTTGAACAATCATAGTTAAAGTTGGAGTCTGAAGTTTGCAACAGAAGCTATAATCACCACTCTTCATATCGATGATCTGATAAAATTACATCCAAAAAGCAAAGATGATAAACTCGGAAGTTATTCACTATGGAGTCCTTGATGACAGGATTTCCATTTTATTTCTAGCAGTGTCAGCTGCAATGTCTTGGGTGTCTCACATCAAAGTACTCCAAGTTGTACACCTGGGTTCCTGTCCTCACTTGGGTCCTCTGATTTCATGTGTACGAGTTCTCATTCCACTGATTTAACAGAGACTGTTCAAGAGTGGTGGCTGTCAGGTAGGTCATCCTCTCTGAACATCCATTGCTCTCTCCATCTCACTCCCAATGCACAAGGCTGCCACACCACATATCCTGACCCCTCTCTCAAGGGTGTTTAAACAAGGTCACTATAATTTTTTTTTAAATTTTTTCTTTCTTTTTTTTGTAAAAGAAAACAAACTGGCTTTTCATTATACATACCAGTCGAAGTTCCCACTCTCTGCCCTCCTCCTATTCCCTCCACTTACTCACTACCCCACGCTCCCATCCACTCCTCAGAGAGGGTAAGGCACATTGCTTTGGGGAAGGTCCAAGACTCTCTGTACTATATCTAGGCCGAGCAAGGCATCCATCCAAAAAGAATAGGCTCCCAAAAATCCAGTACATACAGTTGGGATAAATCTGGTACCACTTCCAGTGGCCAGTCAGTCTGCCCCAGCCATGCAACTGTCACACATTCAGAGGGTCTACTTTGGTCCTATGCTTGTCCTTCCCTGGCTGGCTGGAGTTGGTGAGCTCCCATTAGCTCAGTTAGATTGTTTCAGTGGACGAACCTTTCATAGACTTGTCCTCTTAGCTCATATTCTCACTCCTCCACTCTTCATCTGGAATTTGGGATTTCAGCCAAGTGTTCTGATGCAGGTCTCTGCCTCTGTTTCATCGGTTGCTGGATGAAGGTTTTATGGTGATATTTAAGATATTCATCAGTCTAACTACAGGGCAAGACCAGTTTAGGCACCCTCTCCTCTGTTGTTTTGGGTCTTAGCTGGGGTCATCCATGTGGATTCCTGGGAATTTCTCCAGAGCCAAGTTTCTTGCTAGCCCCATTATGTCTCCCTCAATCAAGATATCTCTTTCCTTGCTCTCATCTCTGTCCTTCCTCCATCTAGACTATCACATTCCCTCAAGTTCTCCTTCCCCTTCTATCCTCCTCTTCCCTTTCCACTCTCCCTTCTCACCCCACCCCCATGTTCCCAATTTTGTCAGGCAATCTTGTCTATTTTTACTTTCCAGGTGGATTTATATATGTTTTTCTTAGGGTTCACCTTGTTACTTAGCTTCTATATGATCATGAACTATAGGCTCAATACCCATATTTATCTTTTGGGTCTGGGTTACCTCACCCAGTGTGGTGTTTTATAGTTTCAACCATTAGCATGCAAATTTCAAGGTGTTATTGTTTTTACCACTGAATAGTATTCTAATGTGTAAATGTGCCACATTTTCTTTATCCATTCTTTGGTTGAGGGACATCTATGTTGCTTCCAGATTCTGGCTAATACAAATAATAATGCTATAAACATAGTTGAACAAATGTCTTTGTAATATGATTGAACATCTCTTGGGTATCTGCCCAAGAGTCGTATTGCTGGGTCTTGAAGTAGGTTGATTCCCAATTTTCTGAGTAACCACCATACTGAATTCTACAGACAGAAGCTCCCGGAGGACTGCCTAAGGCAATGGCTTCTTGAACAGGAGAGAAGAAGATCTTTTGTGAACACAGGCTAACACCCCCAATTTTATCTTTCTCCTCCTAATGTTTTGCTAGCAAAGCACCCTTTCAACTTTCATTGTAAAACCTAGAAGTAAGTAAATATTTCCTGTGACACCGAGAGAGAGAGAGAGAGAGAGAGAGAGAGATTTGCAAGAAGTAAGGGGGTACCTACAATTCATCAAAAATTCAGCACTTGGTGTGCTTTTCCCTCAATCAAGATTAGATTACCCAGAACATAAAAAAGAACAGTTACCTCATTGTTCTTACAAAGATAATCTGTATAAATGGATTGAATGGGGGTCATTTTTAATTCTTCTTGTATTTGATGTTTGTAGCAAAGATAAATGTTCTTTAAAAATAAAAACACTTATAAACTCTTCAAGGTAAAATTGCCACATCTCCTTAACTTATCATTGATTGCATGAATTACATTTTTAAACTAGTTCTTTCTGCAAGTGAGAGTGTTAACATTATAATTTTGTACCTTGTGGGCCTCAAGTGGATGGTCAACAAGATTTGCTAGTCACTAACGGGGAGGTCAGTAAACAAGAGATTTCTTCTAGTTTTTCTTAACTTTCCAAAGCAAACTGTAGCATGCTTTGTCTGAATCCTTCTTCCACTTCATCTGTGTTGTTTAGGATTGAGGGATTTTTTTTATCCCACTCCACCACCATCTCCCTTCACCACACCCCTTTGCCTTTTCTTTCTTCACTATTGTTCCTCTAAACTCCAAGACCATCTGTTCACTTGGCAGATGCAAGTCAGTTCTATAATTGTCATTTTTAGCATAGTGCAAACCCTGCACAATCCAGAGAATGAGAAGTACTACATTCATGAGTTAGCCAAATGTATATTGTTGTAGAAATTACTTGTCAAAATGTCAAGGGGAACAATATTTGATTTCCAAAGCATTGCAGACATCTATCCAGATTACAATATGAGGGCCCTATTATGTTGTTACTCATGCTATGCATCATGCAGATTTCAACTGAAGTAAATGGTATCAGCTTTGCAAGCTTTGTTTTCTATTGTTGAAAGGATGGGGGTTTGCGACAAAATCCTTTGCTCAAGTGCTGAATTGAGAGGTTTTACTGAAGTGTATCAAATACATAATTTTTGGTTAAAAAGCCTCAGGTATGAACATATCTTATTTAAAATAGACCCAATATATGAAAATAAGAAATAAAATAGAAAGCATATTTAACCCTGAAATCAGGGAATTGTCAAGCCCAAAGGTAACAGTATGGTAACGTTCCATGTCTTCTATAACAAATTACTGGAAAAACAGAGGCTTAAGATTTTGCAAATTCACTTCTTTATAATTCTGTAAGCAAAAAATCCATTCAGCTTACAATAGATAAAAATAAACTATTAGCCAGGCTACATTTGCTCAGGAAGATCATTTCAGAATCCAATGTCTCGTGTTTTTGTGCTCTGAGATATAGATGTTCCTTGGCTAGAGCTTAGTGTCTCTACAATCAAAGTGACATCTTTGACCAGACTTTCATAGTCAAACCTCCTTTTCTGCCATTATCATGAAGAGTTCTTGGCTTTGGAAGAGTTGTGAGCTCAGTTAGATTTATCTGGATGGTCCAGGATAGAATTTCCAACTGATGGTATTTAACAAAAATTCTGTCTTTATCCTTCCTATTTCCAAGGGTTACAACATATTTACTGGGTCCCTAGGTTAGAATATGGACATATTTGGGCTAATTTTCAGAGATGTCATTCACTTATAAGATCTTTCTACATAATAATAAAGATATGTAAGATAATTTACATAAATTGAACTTAAACAAATGTAAAATATTAACTATGCTCTCCAAACTCTAGTTCTCTGTTCCTATGAGGAAAATCTATCATTCTAATTTGGTAAATTTATTTGAATCATCTGCTAATAAATAAACAAAATAATCCTCCGAATTTTCTATTATTGTATTTTCTAGCTCTCACTACTGTTTTGAGTGACACAGAGCAAAATATGTGCCACCCAGATTATCATATGTGTTTAGTTAACATGTATATGATTGACGGCAACAATGATGAGGTCATTTTACAACATATTCCTGGAGGTTCTAAATGGCATCTTTAATTGCTTGCTGGTGCATAAAGAAATTGCAGCGGATGTACACTGAAGACAGATGAGTAAGAAACCAACCAATTAGAAAGCCTGTGTATGTAAAACTTCAATGGATACTTATTAAATAGCTGCTCTAGGCTACAAGTTAAGTTATATATGGGAGATAAATGATGACTATGGACTGGAATCTGGCCTGCATTTACTCACAGTATTGTTAGCAAGACAGAAATAGGATTTGTCATGTACTGCATCGCTTGTTCTCATGTATATAGATGGAAAATAAGAAGTTGACATTGGAAAAGATCAATAAAGAGCAGAGCAGCATTTCAAACTGATTTTTAAAGGATAACAGCAATTTTAAAATTTTAGGTAAGTGGTAAGAAACTGTTTCATTTTATTCAGGAACCAAAAAATAGTTTCAAGTTAATAAAATTTAAATTAAACCTCTAGATAAGTAAATTAAGAAACATAACAAAGTAAGGGATTGCTTTCCCTCTGAATATTGAGTTCTGGAGCTCAGTGTGTGGGTGTCTTCTTTGCTAGTGTATTTGGGATAATTTAAGGCCCTCACACCTACAACTTGCTGCCAAATAAAACATTAAGCCTTAGCTCCTGATATTTTCCAAACACCTGCCTGTTAATAGAATGCTGACTTGTTTTTAAGAACTGTTAAGCCACATCAAAATGAGTTATTTTAATTTGAGAATATTAAATTCATGGTAATCTGATTTTGGACATTCCAGAAAATGATTGCGTTTGTTAAGGTAAATAAAACATATGTTTCACAAGAGAAATTTATGCAAATCCTAAATACTGTAAATCCCTGCCTTAAGCATTGGTCACATGTACCATTAAGAATCTCAGTGACAAACAGGGCTAGTCATAGTTGGCAATACTAGAATTCCCATATGTAAGACAGTACTTCTCTTTTCTTCCTGACCTCAAATGAGAAACAAATACAGTTATAAATTATTGCATATTACTGGAATTATAGCTGAAAATGTCAATGATAACACATGTCTCTCTACATAGTCAGCAACAATTCCATGGTCTCCAAAGCCGAAACTTTGTAATGTGTTGATAATAAAGAAAGCAGAACAAAGTGAGGCGTGCCTGAAGATGCTGAAGCAACTGCTATGAAAATCCAACTTCTCTGCAACCTGAAAGCTTTCATGAGTCAACTTTAGGACTCGGAGACTTCCTTTATCATCCATCAAAACTTTAAATTCTATGGAACCACTTCTTGAGCTCTCTAGATCCCAGGGTCATGCCACTACACTTATGAGTCTTAATGTATAGTGTTTCATATGTTTCCTATACGAAGAAACACAGATGTAGTCACACTACACATACCTTTGTAATTTTTATCTTAATTTTATAGCCTCAGTGACTTCATGTGACTACAACATATATTAGAGCTCATCACTTAAGATGTCTGAGAGTTATTCTCATAGTAACCATTGATCACATATACTCTTCTTCAGGGGACAGGATCTTTTGAAATTTCTCCCATCAAATAATGCTATTTTGCCAGTATTTCCAGACATTCACATTGTTCAGAGTTCCTGTGTGCATTTTCCTTACTAAGTCTTGAAGACAGATAGTATCTGGTAGTAAGTCTCTTTGTCCTCGGGCTCTTTTAATCTATTCCTTTCTGTGATTTTCCCTAAACTTTAGATGTAGGTGTGGCCTTAGGGTTGCATTAATTTACTTGGATATCATATTGACATTTTAATTGGATTTTAACAGTTGTGAATCTCTGCATTTGTCTCCAAAAGTTAGACAAAGAAATTTCTTTGATAAGGAGTGAAAACTAAACTTCTCTGTGAGTATAATAGTATTTAGAAACCATTTAGAGCCAGAACCTGGAAACAACCTAGGTGCCCCTCAATGGAAGACTGGATAAAGAAAGCATGTGATATATGCGCATTAGAGTATTACTCAGTGGTAAAAAAAATTGACATCTTGAATTCTGCATGCAAATGGATGGAAACAGAAAACACTATACTGAGTGAGGTAGCCCAGACCAAAAAAAGATGAATATGGTATGTACTCACTCATAAGTGGATTCTAGCCATAAATAAGGGCATTGTGCCTATAATTCATGATTCCAGTTAGGCTAAATAAGAAGGTGAATCCAAAGAAAAACATGTAGTTATCCTCCTGGATATTGGAAGTAGACAAGATTGCC
>LOEQ01003453.1:124085-135825 GCA_001685075.1 Bramus lutescens
AGGGGAGGATGGGGAGAGCTTGGGGGTTGGGTTGGTTGGGATAGAGGAAGTACAGTTATTATTTTTGAATGATTCAATATTTCACTTTATTAATATTGAAGACAACATAAAATGCATAAAAGAGCAGCTGACACACCACAGCATAGGACAATTAAAATTGGATAAATGAATGCAAATATCTACAAAGTATAGGAAAACAAATATATAAAATGAAAACCCATGTGGAATGTCATATTGTCAACAAAATAATGATGGGAATTAAAGTTATATATGGTTATTGAAGCAACCACATACATAAACTTGATGTGGGAGTTCCCTCTGTGTGCTTTGATTACCATAAATGAATTAAAAAAAAACTGTCTTGGCCTGTTGATAAGGCAGAACTTAGGTAGGCAGGGCAGACAGAACTGAATGCTGGGAGGAAGAAGGACAGAGTCAGAGAGACACTATGGAGCTGCCGCCAGGTCAGACATGCAGGAACTTTCGCTGGTAAGCCACTGCCACGTGGCGATATACAGACCAATAGAAATGGGTTAAATTAAATGTAAGAGTTAGCCAATAAGAAGTTAGAGCTAATTGGCAAAGCAGTGATTTAATTAATACAATCTCTGTGTGGTTATTTCAGTTCTGGGTGATGGGAATGAGCAAACGGACCACTTCAACATAAACTATTGAATTAAAATGAGATGATATATTTTTATCTAAAAATACTTGCCAGTTTATAACATATATTGAAAGTTCTCATACTTTTCTCAAAATATTTTCTTTCTAAGAACCTATGACAATAGACCCAATTGGTTACAGCCAAATGCTAAGAATCTGTGAGCATGACTCAAACATTTCTCTTAATTTGTTGGTGTCCTCTGGTATTTTGTTATAGTAATAGAAAGTTGAGTAAAATGCAATATTTTTGTCAAATATGATTATGATAAAGTTCATTCAACTACCTGATTTTTCAGGAGGATTTAAATTAAATTACTGTAAATCTATAGAATGAAATATGAAATATTGAATAGCAAAGAGTTAAAATATTGGGAAAGCAAGTATCAGTAATATAATCATCTCAGAAAATTAAGAATGAAGCTTATTTTAAAAACATGGTAATACTTTGTCAAAACAAGGAATAAGAAGAAATTTTTCTGAAAAAATAAGTACAAAGAAAGCAAACAACATTTGTAATACTGTTTTATGTTGATACTTGAATTACTGGACTATTTACATTTTTATGTTACTTTATTGCAGAAGACAAATGTTGTGATTTTGTTTTCCTATCATGTTCAAAAACAAAGACATGCTATTAAAACTGTTTATTTGCTAACTTTTCTTGGAAAATAACGTGCCATCTAAACACTTTATCAAAGATAGCATTATTCTTTTAATTATTTCTTATCTGATTGTGGTGACTTTCATCAATGAATGATATTGACAGCCAAGGGGCTGTGATTGGAGAACTGCTAATTGAAAGGCAACCAAAAATGCATAATCAATTCCACACAAGTCTTGACTACATATTACAAACTAATATAGCTATCTGTCTGTCTTTCACCTACCTATATATCTATCTATCAGTATCTTTCACTATCTATCTATCATCAACTCTTTATAATCTATCTCACACACAAAAAAATATTGTGTGTGTTTGTGTGAGTGTGTGTGTGTGAAAATAGAGGCAAGAGAAAATATATTTGAAAAGCAACAGGTGAAATTCTTCTCCAAAATAATAAGCTCAAGTTATATTTAAAAATTATAGAAAATGGTATAAATAACATTTTATTTTATAGTCATTACTAGAAACTAATTTGGATTTTATATGCTTTAGAATGTCTCTATAACTACAACCTAACTGTATTTTACTTAATCGGCTTTTCATGTTCACACATGTGAGTACATTCAGCACTTTCTCAGCACTTTTAAATTGAAGATTTATCTACCTAATCAAACCCTTAGGCTCTCTGTAAGACAAAGTTTGTGATCTTCCAAAAAGAATGAACTACAAGTCATTACAAATTACTCATGGGTATACATCAATTGTCATATATCAGAAGGCATAGTGATACCACATTTTGATAAGTGCTATTAGGCACAACTCATGTTGACCATCACTAACTGTGACATTCCTAATGAATTATTTTATGTCTTATCTGGAGACATTAATTAGCTAATACCTAATAATGACATCTGAGAAGGTCATATGTGAACAGTTCCTAAATGTATTGAAGAGTGCAATGGCTTCCTAAGAAATTGTATTTACTCCCTTCCCTTCTGTGAAAGAGTCAGCTATTAGTAATAAAAGACCATATAAGTTATGTGCCTTCTCTCTATCTAATCACTGGAAATATTAACTTCAGAAGTGAGAGCAATGGGGAAATTAATGAAATCCTGTTGAAAACAGAGTAGATATAAGGAAATCAGTGTAAAGAAGAAAGAGAGATGGTGGTCACTTTTACATCCTTGAAGTGAGAGTTTCAGAATAGAGATAAAAGGGAGTCAGAGAAGAAGATTCTCCTCTGCAATGTTAGTGGTGGAGAAATATCAAACGACAGACTGTCAGTTAGGAGAACAGATTCCTGGCATATGTACAGTAAAGACAAAATTTTCCTTTTATCTTTTCTGTGCTTGGCAAGCTACAGAGAGTTTCTCAAAGTGTTTGAGAAGCTGCCTCCATGTGCATACCTGGGAACAGGGGAACATAATTAGCCATTGATCTCTGAGTGTCACTGTCTGCTTTGTTTCCAATATTATATTCTTGATTTTGCAGGTGGAGCTGCACAGAGGATCTAAAACAAACACATTTTTGTCTGCCTCTGATTAAACTAGTAATAAACCAATAACTGCTGCTGCTCAGAGAAGAGAGAGAGAAAACATCTAAAGTTCATGCTGTCAGGATGAATTCTATCTCCAACTAAACATTTTCACGCCTGATAAGATTTCATTTACAGCAAAGATTAAGCCATATGTCACCTTAGTCACTGGTATTTTAATTTGCGTATGCCGATCTCATGTATAGGAAGCTGTTCTCAATGAGAGTAGAGTGGGTAGTACTTAGCAATTCAGAGGAAATGTCGACTGGTAGGCAAATGATTTCTACCAAATTGATTCCACAGAAACCCAAATGTTATTGTGATTGATTTTGCCCTTTTGTTGCATAAAGGTACATTCATTCTCTGAGTTTCTTCCGTACTCATTTCACACCAGAGCTGTTGAGAGGGAAGAAAATGTGCTGTTACTTGTAGAACATGCTAAATCATGTGTTTGTTTCTCCATGTATGTACTCACTCATGCACACATCCACCCTCACTTCCATCCATCATCCGTCCGTCCGTCCATCCATCCATCCATCCATCCATCCATCCATCCATCCATCCATCCATCCATCCATCCCTATATTAATCCAGTTTTTCCTCAATTCCCCAAACAGCAAGGTCTGAAAATACATTTGCTTATGAATAAGAATATCAATATTGATATTAAATGGATAGATAACAAGTAACCATTGAACAGAAATTAAATTTTTCTTAAAAACTTCTAACAATCCACTCTTGGAGGAAGCCAATGTCATGAGAAAGGAAATGCGACCCTAGTCAATCAGATGAGTATTACACTGAGCCAGTATTAATAATAAAAATAATGTTGATGATGATGATGATGATGATATTAGTAGTAGTCATAAGCAAAATATTCTCAATTTTTTGTGAAATAAGTATATTGTGACACTTCTGATGTGATTTGAGTAAATTAATACTGGTAAACTTAAGACATGCATAGTTTTTGCCTTTTTTTCTTTAGGAGTCAGAAATTTCTGCCTTTTATTTTCTTATCCTAACTAGATATTTTCTCTTCGAACATTGGAGGAAGGAGTAGCATGGTTGTCTCAACTCTTAAAGCTATATCTTATGCCAAAACCATTATTAATGATATGTGCAACCAATGATAATCCATAGACATAAGGGTATGTAGATCTGGCTATTTATATATTCTTGAATCCTTGTGCATATTTATATATAATGCATTTTATATAACTGAATGAATGAATGGCCTCATTTTCCTAGAGTTATTTAAAGCGTGTTAAAATGCTAAACTTTTGGCTAGTAGAACTACGATTCAATTATCATTAACTAAGCAAATACACATGTCTTCTCCCCTTTCATGTCAACCATGTAAATTATAAATAATAAGCTCACACATACACTGACTTGAGTGGTACCTATTTCATCAAAATCCCAATCTACTTAACATAATAAAAGTGTGTGCATAAACCTCAAAGCATCCATGAACTCATCACTTCCTTTATTCACATAAGTGAATGAAATGACAAGCAAAGTGATTGCAAACTGTTAATATTCTCCTACATTCTATACTGCCTGATTTTCTTCTTGAAGAAAACACCACAAAGAAGCATTTTTCACATTTGCTGAATGAGACATAAACTAATCTGGTTCTGTGTAGACACCTATGGTTTCCTGTATTGATGCTGTCTGGGATGCTGTCCTTGATGCTCAGCAAAGTTTAATTTAGTATGACCTCCAGCTGGCCTATTTTCTAATCTGTAAAAATGCCAGCCATAAGATCACTTACTGAATGATCTCTGCTGGGAGAAAACCCTAGCAAAAAGTTCATGGAATCAAGGTCTACCAAGATGGCTCCTACACTTCTAGGACCAACTAATCATCATATATTTGTCTACATTTCATTAGAAACTAACTCTAGACATTGTGCCCATCGAAGAAGAATTTTCTCATTACATATTTGCACTGGATATTTTCTTCCATTTTTTCTCACCTCTAAAGAAATTGTATTTCACTGAGTGATATTGATCTTACAATGTATGATGAAGAAAATTATCTCCTTTTCTAGGGAGTCAAATGACTTCAATTAGGAGATTTACAAATACTTAGTAAAAACAATCAGACATGTGCTTAATATTTACGGAGTAAATTTGTTATTGGCACCTGACCTCTGATCTCAACAAATTGGGTATCATCATCTTCCTTGAAGGTGAGCAATGATTGGTTGCTTATCAATCCTCTCTGTTTATAAGTATCATTTTCCTAGTTTGAATTCTGATTCTGTCCTTTAAATCTTATGATAATATTTGGCCCCCAACCAAGATACTGATTTTGGTTGGTGGAGATGGGGACTTTAAAGATTTGGAAGATTAAGAGAAATCTGCGCTAGTGAATAGGTTAACATTTTCTTCACCAGAATGGACTATTGAGGAAGTTTAGTTCTCTTCCTCAGGAGACATTAAGCCAAGTCAACTAGGCATCACTGCCATGTTATTGAATTTCTAGCCTATGAGCCCATATAACCCATTCTTTCATAAGTTATTCAGTGTCAGCTATTCTACTAAAGAAAAAAAATATGGCCTAAGATACATTTTAAATCCAGATAAATTCTCCTAATTTTTATGTCCACATAGATCTCCTAAATTTTTCATGTTTAAGTTTCCCCATCATGTTTACTTTTTTCTACATAACTCATTGGTCTTTCTCTGTCATAAAGACTTGTTGCTCTGTTTCCTACATTGCCTCCTCAGACAGATACAAGAAAAAAATGTATTTCTGAGAGCATTTCACTGAATTCTCAGTTGCAAAGCACTAAGCTTCTTCACATGATAAGACGCTTCAGGTATTCCAAGTTCAGGATTAGGGCTTCTCATTAACTACAATGTACATTGAATTCCATGTAATTCCTTAGTAACTATTTGACATAATAAATCAGTTTAAAATGGTCATTCTTCACTTTCATATATTATAATGAATATGATGATTAACATATCACAGCAAGGTAAGAAGTAAATCCTATATGTTTTATTTCACTATTAGTTTTCACTAACTAATACTCCAAACCATTCCAATGGGGCCAAGCATTTCCTTATTGTACTCAATACATTGAATTTCTGCTTGGATTTCTGAGTTTTCTGTAGACTCATATTATCATCATCATCATCATCTCTCTGTGTGTGTGTATCTGTCTGTGTGCATGTGTGTGTGTGTGTGTGTGTGTGTGTGTGTGGTACATGAGCATGTGTGGAGCAGAATTTATTCACTGTTGTTTGATACTTTCTTTATCAGGCTAGCAGGTTTAAAGTTTCTAGAGATTCTCTTATCTCAACCTCCCATCTTATTTTAGGAGCATTGAGAATACAGAGGCATGTTTCCAGTATCTGGTTTTACATGGGTTCTGGGAATCCAAACTCACTTCTTCACACTTGTTCAGTATGTATATTACACACTGAGTCATCACTCCATCCTCAGTCTTTTACTGGGTGAGTTATTCATACCATTTTATGATTTATAATATATAGTAGTTTGAATTAGATTGATCCTCATAGGCTCTTCTGTTTGAATACTTGGTCTTTTAGTGGTAAAGCTATTTTGAAAAGGATTAAGAGATGTGTTCTTGTTGGATCAACTATTTCACAGGCATGAGTTTTGAGACATATGAATTCTCAGCTATAGTTTGGCTTGTTTCTTGCCAGTTTTTCTAACTTATATTATCTCATTTCTCTTTAACTGTATTTTGCCCCTGGGCTTTCTTCCCTTTTTATTCTACATATCTTTCTTTCCTTCTTACTCCATGGTTAGTTGTGTCTCTGTGTAGCAGCCCTAGGGTCCCCCTTTGCTTCTCTTCTTCTCATTTCTCTTCTTGTACTGAGCCTAGATTTCTCTTCCTATTTATTCTCTCTGCCTTGCACCCCTACCTATCCATCTCTCCTGCCTAGCTTTTGTTGTTCAGTTCTTTATTGGACCAATTGCTTATTTTAGATAGGCAAAGTAACACAGCTTTACAGAGTTAAACAAGTGAAACAAAATAGAATACAACACATCTCCAAATTATTAAACAAATATTCCACAGCACAAATGAATGTAACCCATTTTAAACTAATGTTCTACAATACATGGGCTGCCTTTTTTCTCTACAGAACACACAGGTAACATACTGCTGAACATAGCTTTGCTCATATCTTTATGTCAACTTAAAAATATCAAATCATTGCCAGAAAATATTCTAGCCTACCATTATGTACTTTAGAAAAATCCCCAAGGATATTTAATTAACCATAAAGATTTCTATTTTTTCTGTGTATATGTGATGTAGCATCAATTTATTGTGGGAAACTATATAGCTCCATCTAATTTTATTATCATTCTAGCTTCATATTTTTTCAGTTCTTTCTTTATTTTGTTCTAACCACCCTCAATGTAAAGTTCCATTTGTAATTAGTCCACAGTGTTTGCTAGTCATGCATCACCCCATCCACCAGAGCCCCAGAAACTTGGGAGCAGTCTTCCTTCACTCCCAACCAACCCCATGGCATCTGAAACCACCAGAGCCTTGGCTCTACTCCTTCCTGGAGAGGTGAGTATTTAGATGTCCCAGCTAGAGAGTCATACTCTCCGGCATTTTCCCCAGAGGCACATCCCATGCTCAATCATGATCCAACAAAGCCCCAGAGACCTGGGAGCAGCCTCTCCGCATGCCCAACCATCATCCTGGGCATCTCAGACGACCAGCATCTTGGACCAGTCCTTACCTGAAGATCTGAGTACTAGCTCCCATGTCGGAAGGCCGTTCTCTCTAGGCCATAGCCCCAGAGGCACATCCTGTGCCCCACCTCCATTCACTAGAGCCCCGAAGACCTGGAGAAGTGAGTGTCTGGGTTCCCTGTTTGAGAGCCCCACCCTCTAGGCCCTAGACCCTGGAGGCATGTTTTGTTCTTCACCCTCACCCAGGGGAGCCGAAGAGACCTTTGAGAAACCTCCCCAGACCCCCAACTGTCCTCCATGGCATGTGTGCCCACAAGAACCTTGGTCACGAATGCACCTGGAAAGGTGAGTGTCTGCATTACAGTCATGAGCTGGAGAAAAGCTTCTAGAGGCACATTCCATACCCTACTCCATTGCCACACAATAATCAAAACACTAAACTTAGAGAATAAAAAAAGAATAAAGGAATAAAGCCAAGTAACATGTAAAGGTAGACCTATCAGAATTACTCAAATGAAAGCCAGAAGGCTCTGGTCAGGTATTATGCAGACACTAAGAGACCACAGATGAAAGCCCATAGTAATATACTCAGCAAAGCTTTCAATCACCGTAGAAGGAGAAAACAAGATATTCCATAACAGAACCAGATTTAAAAGATACCTATTGATGCACAAATGCTACCCTTCTCCACCACATCTGTGACTACCAGATCATTGGCCCAGGATGGCCCAGGTGAGGTAAGTTCCTCAGTGCTCATTTACAGGACTCAGCTCTAGGCCCCCACCCTAGGAGGACTGTCATGTTGCCAAACCCCCACCCCATAAGCCCAGGAGACCTCAAGTAGCCTCCAGGAACCTGTTACCATTCTCCACCATATCTGTGACCACCTGAGCCTTGGACCAGACTGCTGCTGGAGAAGAGTCCCAGAGCCTTACCTACATGTACTAGAGGCACAGTCATGCTTTCACCCAGAGGAAGAGCAACCACCTAGGTCACAGGCCCTAACATCACCAATTAGAGGAAGAGAGACACACTGAATCACAGCCTTCAACTGCACCCACTGGAAGAAGAGATGGAAAGATGGCAGTGTAAGAAAATATCCAACAACATAAAGAGCAATATGGCACCACCACAATCTTGTGGTCCTACAACAGGAATACCTGTACATTGTAACCAAGAAGAAGCATAAGTTAATGACTTTCAATTTAACTTTATGAAGATGATAGAGACCCGTAAAGAGGGAATGAAAAATTCCATTAAAGAAATGGAGGAAAAGCCAAAAAAAATAAATAAATTGGAAGAAATCCATAAATCTCTTAAAGAAACTCAAGGGAAAAAAAAACAGGTGAAGCATACAGCTCAAACATTTTAAGACTTGAAAATTGAAATGGAGGTGTAATGATAGGGGAGAGTGGGCCTGCTATTCGTCTGTAGTGAAAGGGGAGCAGGCCTGCTTTTCGTCCAGCCCAGCTCCTGCACAGAGCTTCATGGTCTGCCTTGGAGAGGAGAGTCATGGCATCTGCCTAATTTGGCTTTCTTTCTCCCAGCATTCTGTCCTGTATACTCCACCCACCTAAGGGCTGTCCTATCAAAAGGGCCAAGGCAGTTTCTTTATTAACCAATGAAAGTAACACATAGACAGATGACCCTCCTACATCATGGAGGTAATAAAGTAAACAAAACAAAGGAAATTCTGAAAATGGGAAATCTGCATAAACAAACAAGAATTACACATGTAAGCATAACCAACAGATTACAAGAGATGGAAAAGAGAATCTTAGAAGCTGAACATACCATAGGAGAATTGGATTCATCAGTCAAAGAAAATGTTAAATCCAACTAATTTTTGACACAAAACATCCAGAAAATCTGGGACAATGTGAAAATACAAAACCTAAGAATAATAGGCATAGAAGAAGGAGGAAAACTCCAGCTCAAAAGCACAGAAAATATATTCAACAAAATCATAGAAGAAAACTTTCCAAACTGAAAGGACATGCCTATAAAAGTATAAGAAGCTTACAGAACACCAAAGAGATTGAACAAAAAAGGTCTCTTACCACAATATAATCAAAACACTAAACATACAGAATAAAGAAAGAATAGGAGCTGCAAAGGAAAAAGTCCAAGTAACATGTAAATGCAAACCTAATGGAATTACACCTGACTTCTCAATAAAAACTCTGAAAGTCACAACGTCTTGCTTAGATATGCTGCAGACACTAAGAGGTCATGGATGCAAGCCAAGACTATTACATCCAGAAAAGCTTTTAATCACTATAGATGGAGAAAATAAGATATTCCATGACAAAACCAAATTTAAACATTACCTATACACAAATGCAGCATTACAGAAAGTAGTATAAGGAAAACACCAACACCAGGAAATTAGTTGCACTCAAGAAAACACAGATAAGTAACCTCACATCACACACTACCACACCCCAAAAAGGGAAACACACAAAAATACCACTGAAAAATAACAGGAATAAACAATCCCTGGTCTTTAACATCTCTTAATATCAATGGACTCAATTCACCTATGAAAAGACACAGGTTACCATAATGGAAATGAAAATGGGATCCATTTCTCTGCTGAATATAGAAAACACCTCAACTACAAAGAGAAATATTACCTCAGAATAATGGGTTGAGAAAAGATTTTTCAATCAAATGGACCTAAGACACAGGCAGGTGTAGCTATTCCAATATGTAACAAAATTGACTTCAAACTTATGGGACATTTTGAAAGCAGTTTAAAGAGGAAAGTTCATAACACTAATTGCCTACATAAAGAACATGAAGAAATATCAGACAGATCACAATAGAAATCTCCAGAACAAAAAGAAGCAAACTCACCTGGGTGGAGTTGATGTCAGGAAAAAAGATCAAATTGAAAGCTAGAATCAACAAAATAAAAACAAAGAAAGCAATACAAAGAATCAATGAGAAAAGGAGTTGGTTCTTCGAAAAAAAATCAACAAGACAGATGAAACCTTATCGAAACTATTCAAAATGCAGAGAAAATACCTAAGTTAGCAAAATCAGAAATGAAAAGGGAGCCAAAACAGCAGACATTGGAGAAAAAACAGAGAATCATCAGGTCATATTCCAAAAACTTGTACTCCACAAAAATAAAAAAAAATTAAAGGAAACCGGCAATTTCCTGGATAGATACCACATGTCACAATTAAATCAAGAATAGATAAACAATTTATGTAGACCTATAACCCCTAACAAAATAAAAGTTGGTCTCCCAACCAAAAGAAGTCTAGAGCTAGATGGTTTCTACACAGAATTCTATGAGAATTTCAAAGAAGAGCTAATACTAATACTGCTCAAATTATTCTACACAATAGAAACAAAAGGGATATTGCCAAACACTTTTCACAAGGTACCAGTTACCTGGGTACCCAAACTACATAAAGATTACTAAGAAAGAGAATTACACACCTATCTGCCTCATGAATACTAATGTAAAAAAATTCAATAAAATACTGACAAACAGAATCAAGAACACATCAGAAAAATCATCCACCATGATCAAGTTGGCTTCATTGCAGAGATACAGGAATGATTCAACATACAAAAATTTATCAATTTAATCTACCATGTTAACAAAATGAAAGAAAATATGTGATCATCTCATTAGATTCATAAAAAGCAGGGATATAAGAAATGCATTTAGCTTTTTGTCTGTGAGGTCCATGGCCAGCAAGGGGCTCAGAACTTGTACCAGAAGATCCATCAGAGAGGTAAATGTGTTCTTGATCCGCGTAAATGGAGCACAGACATTACTCAACCCCCTAAACTTCCTGATCATTCTGCAGGGGCTACTAACTCTGGCTACTGCCCTCTCTTCCTACCCCATCACAGCTTACATTCAGGCACCCCCTCCCTTCCATTCTATGGGGCCATAGACACTCCAGCTCTGCATGTTTGGGCTCTGGGAAAGGCTGGTAAGTGCAACTGGACAAGAGTTCCTTTGTTTCAATAGCCTGCCTGCAGCAAGGTAGGCCTTTTGACTGCAAGGTCCCTGGCCAGCAAGGGGCCCTGATCCTGTACCAAAAGACCCATCGGAGAGCATTTGTAGGAAAAGGTATGCAGGCGCCAATGGAAGAATTCATCCAACAATCTGAAAAACAACATGATAACACCAGAACCCGGCAAACCTATAACAGGAAGATAGGAACACCCTAATCCAGAAGAAGTAGAAAAAAATTGACATTATGAAAGCAATAGAAGCCCTT
>LOEQ01003453.1:144521-163966 GCA_001685075.1 Bramus lutescens
AGCACTTTACTCCAAATGCTCCGTTCAAAAGCTCTGTCTCCCACAGGAGCCAGATAGAGATCGCAATGGCGGCACGGCCCAGAACCTGGTATTTCAAAACCGCCACTTTCTAGTAGATCTGATCCTGCTCCCTACTCAGGCAGGAAGAGCCGAGCCATGGGCATGATCTAAGCTACTTTATTCCCGACCCTGAGTGGGCACACAAACGTCCGGGCCCAGAAATGCACCATAGCTAGAGTTTGCACCAGCAGCAAGGCCCAGGAAGCTGTGTTTTACAATGGTGCAGCTTTTTTTTTTTCCTGTTGCTTTTGCTGAATCAGGAATTCTGTCTCCAGCATGCCTTAGCAAACAGCAAAAAACTGTGTTAAACTCTGTTTTTATTTCTGTGTTTAAAATTAAGCTATCTCAGGTTTTACGTGGAGTTTGTTACCATGTTGGAGCACCAATCTGTAGTGATGAGGCAAGCAGGCCTGCTTTTCATCCTGCCCAGGTCCCGCATGGCTATCTTATACCCCAAAACAACAACACACAAATTATATTCATTTAAGCACTGCCTGGCCCATTACATCTAGCCTCTTATTTGGTTAATTCTCACATCTTGGTTAACCCATTTCTAATATTCTGCTTAGCACCATGAGGTGGTGGCTTACCAGGAAGATTCTAACCAGTGTCCTTCTCGGAGAGGAGAGTCTTGGCATCTACCTGACTCTGCTTTCTCTCTCCCAGAATTCTGTTTTGTTTACTCCACCCACCTAAGGGCTGTCTTATCAAAAGGCCAAGGCAGTTTCTTTATTAACCAATGAAAGTAACACATAGACAGATGACCCTCCTACATCACTCCTCCATTACTGATGGGAGTAATTTTACAGCCACTTTGGAAATCAGGGTGGTGGTATCTTAGAAAATTGGGAATCCATCTACCTCAAGATCCAGCAATACCACTCTTTGACATATACCCAAAGGATACACACACATACCAAAAGAATATTTGTTTAACTGTGTTCAGAACGACATTATTCACATTCCCCAGAATCTGGAAACAATGTACAGCCTCCTCAAACAAAAAATAGATAAAGAAAATGAGGTACTACTCAGTGGTTGAAAAAAAAAATACATCCTAAAATTTATAGGAAATGGTTGAAACTAGAAAAAAAAAGTACTTTGTGAGGTAACCCAGACATAGAAAGACAAACACAGTATTTACTCACTCATAAGTGGATATTAGACATAAAGCAAAGTACAACCAGCCTACAGTCCACAACTCTATAGAAGATGAGAAAGAAGGAGAACCCTGAGGGAGACATACATGAATCCCCTGGGATGGGGAAGTAGACAAGATCTCTTTAGAAAAGAGGCAGCATGGAGGGACAGAGAAGATTGGTAGGAGAGTGGGGAGGGGAGAACAGGAGCAAGGAGGAAAACACAAGGAATTGGGAAGATCAAGTTGGGTGATAGAGAGGGAGAGTGAGGAAAAAGATAATTGGAAAATGGAAACCATTGTGGGGTTAGCAAGAAACCAGACACTAGGCAATTTCTCAGGAATCCACAAGAATGACCCCAGCTAAGAATTTAAACAGTAGTGGAGAGGGTAACCTAAGATGCCCTTCCCCTGTAATTTGATTGATGACTTCATTAACAGTCAACACAGAATCTTCATTCAGTAACTGATGGAAGCAGATGCAGAGATCCATAGCTAAGCCCTGAGCCAAACTGTAGAAGTCCAACCACAGAGAGGGTGGAATGCTATTTATGAGCAAAAGGGCCAAGACCATGATAGAGTAACCCACAGAAACAGCTGAGTCGAGATGGTGGGAGCTCACTGACTCTGGATTGACAGCTGGGGTACCTGTCTGTGTAAGACTGAACTAGGCCCTCTGAGTGTCAGTTACAGTTGAGTGGCTAGGGCAGTTTGTGAGGTAATTAAAAGTGTAACCAGTACCTTGCTTAGCCTAGATGCAGGGGGGAGAGACTTGGTACTGCTTTAAGTGATTGGCCAGATTTTGTTGACTCCCCATGGGAGGCCTCATCCTTTCTGAGGAGTGGATAGGGGGATGGATTGTAGAAGATGGGGTAAACAAAGGCCAGGTGGGAGAGAGAACTATTACTTGTATGTAAAATAACAATGCTTTAAAATTTTAAAAAAAATAAACAAAATAATTGTGAATAGTATGATGTTAAACTTTTGGTACAGAGCAGAAAATGAAACATAATTATATATTTTAAAAATGCCATATTAGGAACTTAATAATTTCAGTACTACCATATGATACTAAATCAGTTTAAATTAATTAATCTTTTCATTTATCATTTTGAAATAAAATATGTCACTAAAATTTTGTTTGTAAATTAGCCAGTAAGTTTGGAAAGATAGCATAATGGTAATTGTTTTATAATTCTAATGATGCAATATTTTTTAGTGTTTGTGTATTCAATACACAAAGAGTAAAATTTAATGTGAACCTTCACATCTTCTGTTCTGAATTCCTTCCTAACAATATAGAAGTTCATTAAATTGTATAGGTAATAGTTGTGTTTAATTTTGGTATGTGATTCAGTTTTATCTTTCTATAATAAGTTTATAAAATTTAAAAGTACCAAATAAGACCTCCTGGCTAAGTTTTGAAAACTACGATTAATATCTGGAAATAAAATATTGGAAACAAAAATTCATATTTAACAAATTTAAATTCATACTTACACATTTTATTCTAATTTGTACCACACTATCTGGAATAAAGAAAATTTGTATTTTATTAATAAAAACTCAAAAAAACTTTTTATTCTATATCAACTGGGAAGTTGAAGCTTCATTCAGCTTTAGATAAGCAAAATCTCCTCAAACACTTTCCAAACAATTAGAAAATTTATCACCTTACACCACAGTGATTTTTCTTAGTAAGATGAGTGTTACAAAGATAAACTGTCTGAAGGCTACAAAGTGTAAAGTATACGTTTTCTATTTTATTTAATGACTTTGCTGAATTATATTTGGTCTGTTATAACTTATTTTTAAAGAAAATAAGTTTTTAAAATATACCCTCATCATAACCTCCTCTACTTCTAAATTTGTTTTTCTGTTTAAACTTTATATCAATGAAAATTTCATGTCAAGTAAACAAAATTATTTTTTAAACAAAGTGTAAACAGTATTGATGTTTTCCTCGTCTTGTCTCTATACCAGGAGAGTGAGTTTTGACAGGTCTGCCTTACTTGTGTAATCTTGATTTCTACCCAATGAAATTTACTGATTTTAACTTTATGTTTTGTTCAATTCTGCATAAACAAGAAAAAAGACAGTATGCCAGTTGATACTGATTTTCAGAGAAGGATGAAGGGAGGGAGGGGGAGAGAGAGAAGGAGAGAGGAGATAGATTTTAGAAGTATATTTATGGTATAATTTGATAAGTTCAGAAATATAGGAGCTTCATATTCCATGAAATTAAAGCTGAAATTAGCTTGATCACTTAATAAATTCACATGCTGTATCTCCCTCTCTTCCAAAGCAGAATACAGAAATAAAAACAAATTTGAAACATGTTCGAGGTTGGGTGCCTTAGAAGAATGGCCAAGAGAGCAAATGAATGTCTCAGTTTGTCCAAGTTATTTTTCCATCAAATGATAACATAATCATTAATGCATGGAAGAATTTCTTTCTGCCCACAGTTCTGGCACATGCTGTGCCCTTAGGATGAAGATGAAAAGGACAGTCCTGAGAAGTTCAAGATCTATTAGCTCCCTCACTTTGAAATGCCTCAAATCACAAAATGACATGTAGCTTCTTTTGCAATAGGATCAAAAGAAACGCTAAGACAGCTGTGTTTCAGGCACATGTATTGTTTTAAGCAAGTTTATAGCTGAATTCTAAGAATCACAGACCAGATGTTGATGCTAGTAAGACAACCCCATATGTGCTGAAGAGGGAGAATGAAGGAAAAATGAAGGAGATATTTTAACAGCTCAAAACACATTGATTAAAACAAAGAAACATATAAACCACAATAATGGAATATCACTCACAAAGATTTAATAAAATTATTTAATAAAATTATAATAGAAATAAAGATCATATTTATTTGTATTTTGATGAATATTCTATCTGTAATTTAAGCCAATGAGTAGACATGAACTTCTGCAAAACATAAACCACCCACTAGACTTAATGTATATGTTTGTCCCTGGGTTGGTTTTGTGTCATATAAGGCAAAATAATAGAAAACTAATTAAAACAAGCTGAGTTATTATCTATATTTAAAGAGTGCTATAGAAGGATCTAAGAAGAGGAAAACCCAGTTATTAACAGGCTATACTTAAGGTGTTGCAGAAGACAAACCTGACATATGAAAGTTAAAAGAGAATCAGAATATAAAAGCAGATAAGGGCTCAGAAACTCAAATAGAATGAGGAAGCAAGTTACATCTGTTTTGTTGTATAACCAATGATAGATACTCTTAAATGGAAAAGAGCATCTGTTTTCTAAGTGCATAGAATTTCTCTCTCTCTCTCTCTCTCTCTCTCTCTCTCTCTCGGTGTGTGTGTGTGTGTGCATGTGTGTGCTTGTATGTGTCAGTCTTAAATATATTCAGTGTATCATTAGTCAGTTCCATCATGATATACCTCAAAGATGAAAATATGTTTATCTAAGACATTCCCAGAAGATGCCATGATCTTGATTAGAATCATCTCTTCCCATCTCCATTTTCACCTTCTGCATTAGCTCTTGTAGCAGAAGATCATCTAGGAAAACTTCCCATTCAGGGATAAAATTCTATTTATAACTAGTCTCAAAAAATTTAACTTAAATTTATGATCCAAATGCTAGATATATTTTCACAAAAATGTTATGACATTGTGAATCTTTGAGGAATAGAGGAAAACTAAGATTCTGGAAGAACTGTAAGACAACCATGTTCATGTTCTGAAGCATCCAAAATCATTAAATTGGCCTCCATTTAATAAATCTGACTGTTTTGGTTTCAGAATGTCTCAGTTTATCTATATTACCCTATATATTACAAGCAAGGATGATGTTGGATAATGCTTTTCTACATTGTAAAGGTTTGCCACTCATATTGATTTAATAAAATGCTGATGGGATAGTAGTCAGCAGGAAGTATAGTTGGGGAAACCAGATGAGGAGAATTCTGGGAAGAAGACAGAGACGCATTCATCTACCAGATGTAGAGGAAATAAGATGAGAATGTATAACTGAGAAAATTTCCAAGCCATGTGGTAAACTATAGACAAGAATTATGGATTAATTTACATTGTAAGAACTAGTTAATATAAGTTGTAAGAGCTAGTTAATAATAAGACTGAGCTAATAGGCTGAACAGTTTCTAATTATATAAGCCTCAGTATGTTTCTTTGAGGCTGAACAACTCTGGGAAAACACAGGATAAAAAATCCCATCTACAAATGGCATCCAAACCAAACATTTGGCAAGAATTTCCACATAAAGCTTGAGAAAGCCTCAGGAAAAAAAAAAAAGATTAAAAACAGACAAGAAGATTCAAGCACAGTTTCTTCTGCTTCTTGGTAACTGGGTAACTATCTTTTTCAGTAGGCTCTGTTTGCTTTCAGTAATTAGAAGCAAAGCTTCTTCAAGAGAGCCTTCCTGACTCAGCATTAGAAGGCAAAATGAAATGATGACTTTTTAAAGAAGTCCTGCTACCGTACATTGAAATGGTGTTTGTGAGCAGCCAGTAACATACTTCACAGTTATGGCAGGGACCTAGAAACTCCAAAGAGTTGTGGCAGTAAGCATGGCTCACTCTAGTACTTCGACCATGAAGCTAGATTCTCAGTAAATCAAGGAGCGGTGAACAGCCAGCCATCAAAGCTGTAGCTTTAATCCTAGCCATGCTGTTTAATAGATTAAAAGACTCGTGTAATCAGAAAAAAGATAGCGATATGAAGAAAAGATTGGTTCAGATGGAAAAAAAACTCAAAACAGTTAACAGTGTGTTTAAAAATATATGTAGAGTTGGGAGAGAAAAAAAAAAGGATAGAGTAGCTGGGTATGGTAACATTTTAATCCTGGCACTTGAGCACTTGGGAGACAGAGGCAGGTGGATCTCTGAATTTGAGGCCAACCTGGTCTACAGAGTGAGTTCCATGATAGCCAAAGATATGCAGAGAAACTTTATCTCAAAAAAAAGATAAAAATTAAAAAATAAAAACAAAAGAAAGAGAACAAAAAGGACTGTAAAAATATAGAGAAAATCTGGATACTGTATGTTATAGTGTTTTCTTTGAGTTGTTCAACTGTTAAAAGACATTTGATTATAAATGCTGCTGGATTAATCCAACCTGAAGGCATAAGTCACAAACAATCCCACACCAGTTCGGAATTACGATTAATTGAATTCTTATTTATTTTAAGGGGAAAAACTTACAGAAAACCATCCCTGACAACAGCCCTCTGCACTATCAGGAAAGGAGTCTAGGGGCCAGAAGGGGAGCAGGAAGCAAGAGAGCGAGGGGAGGGCAGTCGCTGCTTTTTTAATGAGAGAGAGAGACCACACCCCAATGGGCTGATATCTCCACAGCTATTGGCTGAAGGAGCAGAAGGAGCTCCCACAGCACTAACCTATATAGTTTGAAAATGCCTTGATTTTAAAATTTAAGTCAAAGATGTGTAACTTTGGAGAAGAGGTTTTATTTTTGTTTCAACAGGAAATGAAATGCTGTGAATTCATACTGGATGTAGAAAAATAATGAGTGATCAAGGAAGACCCCCTAAAATATCCCCAGTAAAAGCAGATGGCCCAGATGATCCAATATTTCAGAGCATCTTTGTTGCAATTTGAGTACTGCATCTAGAACAGCTTCAAAATTGCTGGTTGAGATGATCCAGTCTCACAGAATACTCCAGTCAGGACTTGACCATGGTCCTAAATTTTCTTCGGGTCCCCATAAGATTACCAGCATCCCCAATCAGAAGAAAGTAGCTTAGAAAACTACACCCACATCCCCTCCTGCCCCCAGAAAAAAAAATGGATCATGGATGTTTGTCTTGGTTTAGAGTGTTCTAAGTTCTTCTGAACAATGTTCAGCAAAAAAGGCTAAACAAAGGAGAATAGATTCAGGGTGTTATGTTGAAAAGAATAAAAGGTGAGCTGCTGCTTTTGTACACTGTAAAGGTTTGTCACTTGTATTGGTTTAATAAAATTCTGATTGACCAGTAGCTAGGCAGAAAGTATAGGCAGGACAATCAGATGAGAAGAATTCTGGGAAGAGGAAGACAGAGAAACAGTCTCTCGCCAGATACCAAAGAAGTAAGATGAGACTGCCTCACTGAGAAAAGATAACATGCCACATGGCTGAACATAGACAAGAATTATGGGATAATTTATGTTGTAAGAGCTAGTTAGTGTAAGTTGTAAGAGCTAGTTAATAATAAGCCTGAGCTAATAGGCCAAACAATTTCTAATTAATATAAGTTATCTGTGTGTTACATTGTGACTGAATGGTTTTGGCATTGGGCAGGACAAAAACTTCCATATCTACATGGTAAGTATAAAAAATAAATATATTTATGAAAATACTGTGTGAGTATAAAATAATCTATATTACTAACATCATCCAAATAATACTTCAAAAATAACAGATATAGAAAGCTGTCATGTCTCAACTTGATTATTCTATAAGTTTGTATACAAAAACTATGTTAAATAACAAGTAGATGGAATAGACATTTCAAAATGATAAATAAATAGGATGTTGATGAAGATACATGCACAGGTAAATAACATATTAGATAAATAGATAGGTAGATGATAGATGATAGATTAGATAGATAGATAGATAGATAGATAGATAGATAGATAGAGACAAATAGTCTGAATTAAGATATAGTACTGCTGACAGAGATATGTAAAATTATGTGTAATTTTGCACATGCATAGTTTGTTGAAATATACTAGGGAAACCAAAATTTACAGAAACTCAAGTAGACTGCCTGAACTGTCTCAGTGACATGGAATGCCCTTCTGCATGATGCAATATGTGCTGCTTTTATCAGTTGATGAATAAAGAAGTTTTGGTAGGATATAGCTAGGCAGGAAAGCCAAACTGAATATAGGGAGAAAGAAGGTGAGGTTGAGGAAGAGATGAGAAGTTGTTAGAGAAGGAAGACATGAGGTTTCAAGTCTCAGACTGTGTGGTAAAATAAAAAATAATGGAATGGGCTAATTTATGAGTAATAGTTAGTTAGTAATAAGTCTGATCCATTGTCCAAAACTTTTATAATTAATATAAGCCTGTAAATTCAGGAACTAACAGGCAGAAGATTAACCTCCACTTCTATCTCTACAATAAGATGACAAATGTTTCCTACTAAAGCTTAGTATTTTTCTTTAAGAGTATGTAGGTCAAAGTGACTCCGTATTCCATGCATTTCATATTATTCTATTGTAAGCTGTGTAGCTGCGTTGGATGCATTAGGATTTGCTGGCACACAACTGAGTTTCAACCATCTTTGTGACTCTGCTGTATAATCTAAAATATCTGAACTCTCCCTCCAGTTTATCTCTTTCACAAGATGTCACAGCAACTTCATAAATAAAGCAGTCAGAGAGGAAAATATTGTAGGTAACCATTTTGGGGGTCTGTTATTCCATCAAAGTAACTATCATATCAATAACTAAATAAGTCATATGGTGAAGTTCAGATTTGAAAATAGAAAAAGTGGCCTTCTCCTATAATAGAAACAGAAGTAAACATAAACATGCAAAGAGGGACAGATTGTGATGCTTTTGGAAACCCACCACACCAAGGTATCTAATGTGCCATGGAAACCACACTAGTATTTGTATGTATATATTAATGCTATACATTAGCACTTACTTTTCATTTATATTTTTCTAATATTTCTCTTAACAGAAACTGTGTGAGAATAGCAAACATAAGGCTGATGTATAGTACTAGATTTATCCTTGCAAATATATGTCTGTCATTTTCATTTGCCTTAAAATTTTTGTTTTATCTGTAGAGAATTTGCCCACATACTGCTTTAATTCTGAATTACTGCTAACATTTAAAAAATATGGGAATGCATGGAGAAGTTTGGATTCCTGGCATTTTGAAATCCAAAGGAATTGGCTGCACTAGATTCCTAGTGCCACCTGACAATTCAGTGATAATAGTAGTCCTTTAAATGGGACTGGAGTCCTCAGTTGATTAGCCTTTGCAGGGGTCTCCTAATAGCCCTTTCCTTGGGCTGTGTAGGGAGAGAGTACATAAGATGGGTTAGTAGATACTTACTTTTTTTCTGTTTTTAACTCAGTGTTTCTTGACTTGTTGAACCTTATTTTAATTATCAAGATGAACCTTTACCTTTAACTTAAAAGATGTTACTTCATGGTTAGTAATTAAGATCATTAACATGTCATGAACTTGACATCATCAATTAATTAACAGTAAGGTTTTTGTTCACTTGGGAATTTATTTAATTAAACATAATAGGTCTGGCAGTATATAGCAGTGGTGGGTGGGGGCAACTCTTCACAAAGACGAGGAAATCAGAACTTCAACTACATTCTGTCTCTATGTGTCATATGTAAGTAAATCATTTAATGCCAGTGAATTTTCCCACAGGTTAGACAGAAATAATAAGAGATTTAATAATGGTCTGGAGAGGTATTTAGCATTTAAAAATAGGATAGATGGAATAAGTGCAATTTTGGTGATGACAGAGGGCTGGGATTTTTAACTATGCTTCTGATGCAGCTGTATTCATTACTGATGTTTGAGAAGTAGAATCAGCATGAGAATCTTTACCAGCATCCTGGACTTGTCAAACCTGTACTAAAGAAAAATACTTATGTGATTGCACCTAGTCTCGGTGGAACAGTACCAAATCGCCATGCATGATCAAAGACATTGCTTTCCTTATTTTTAGGCATCATGCCATAAACATTGTCTGGAAGTTTCTCACCCCACCCAACATTTTTTAAGCTGTGATCTTTACTGTCTCAAGATTACAAAGCCATGACAAAATGTTAAATTTTATCCTTAAAATCTGCCTCAGAAAAATAAAGCATGTTTTAGGATATTTCAAGGATATTTTAAGATAATATATTACTATCACTATTTTTTAAAGAATAAGACAAATATTGTATATTGCTTTGAGCTCCAAAACTTAGCATCATTGCATCATTGTGCCAAGATTTTTCATATTTTCATGCATACTCAATAGTCTTCTGTCTTTCTTCATGAAATATTCCTTCCTGAATTCAATTTACCATATCATGAAGAAATAAATGTAGCCACAAAAATAAGAATTTGTGTGAGAGAAAAATTTACTTGCACTACTCATACATTCAGTCTTCAGTCACATCTCTAAGGTGTTATCAATGAGGTCACAACAAAACTTCCAACAGTATCTATGCCTTAGACAACAAGACATCAAAAAGATAACTCACATGATTTGGCTCTGAGCAGTCCTGGCTTCTATGGTTATGAACAAATAACAAAACTGGTGTCTGGAGACACTTAGCTAAGGATAAATTTGTTACTTAGCATTAAATAATAGAAACAGCCCTCAAAACATATTATTGGGTGGTGTAGGAGGTTCTTCTATTCATGTGTTGCTTTCATTGGTTAATAAATAAAGGCACTGCTTTGGGCGTGATAGGGCAGAACTTAGGTAGGCAGAGAAGACAGAACTCAATGCTGGGAAGAAGGGAAGAGGGAGAGAAGCCATGGATCTTCTGCCTGAGATGGACACTGGTTAGAATCTCTCGTAAGCCACTGCCATGTGGTGATACACAGATTAATGGAGATGGGTTAAACTAATATGTAAGAGTTAGCCAATAAGAAGTTAGAGCTAATGGCCAAGCAGTGTCTTAATTAATACAGTTTATGTGTGGTTATTTTGGGTGTAAGCTAGCCAGGTGGCCGGAACAAACAAGCAGCCTGCTCCCTCCTACAATTGAGGCTGACAATGAGTTTGCTCCAAAAGTCTTATTCTCATCTCTTTGAAAGGAATTGCTATTATGTTTCCTTTTCAGGAAATGAATGCTAACCATGTTGATAGAGAAATAAACATAAGATCTTGCCCAAGAAAATACCTGAGTTTAGAAGGTTCGATGTTTTTATCCAGTTTCTTTTTTAATGTTTTTGATTGTTCTTATGTGAAATAGTTTATTTTGTGAAAAGAGTTCATGGCTAAGTGAAATGGAGGATCTGCTCACCCATTTACAAATATTTGTCCAGTTTCAAGGGCCTTTGTGTGACCCATTTTCAGTAACAGGACTGAAAGAACCAAATCAGAAAATGAGCAACCCTGTTTTTCTAACTATTCTTTTTGCAACACTTACTACAAGACCCTGATCACTGTTTCCTGCCTGAAATGTGTAAGTTCACTCAGAGAAACTCAAATACCAATAAAGGTATTCAATGGCTATGTGAAGTCACACATTCTCTAGTTAAAGCTAATAAATGAATCAAACAATTATATTTCCTTTAATGTGAACATTTCAATTCAGAATTATGTACAGCAGGTTGCAGACAGCATTGCAGGATGTCACTTTCTATTTTTTAAAGCAATATTTTCAGCCCACGTTAAGTATTCTGTGTTCACTGACTCAAAGCATACATGGCAGTGAACACAAATATATTCACATATGCAGATGAATACAGAATCATGAGCAGGCTGATTTTGAAACAGCATTTTCCATTAACGGATGTATTTTATGCAATGTTGACATCTACTTTTTAGTAAAAGCTAAGGCTTTGAAATTACTTTACTTCCCTGCTGATGTAAACTGTCTTATGCTACAAAACTCCCAGTGACAACTCCGTTGAGTAGGTTTCAGAAATTAATCATGCCATGTAAATCATGGCAAGCACAGAAATTTTCTAATGCTGAATGCTAAGGTGTTAATAGACACTTAAGAAAATGAGTTGATAACAACCTGAAAGATGACAATTTTGATTCTTCTACTCTCTCTATATATATAACAGATCTTTTTAAAAAAGTTTCCAAAATCAAATGTTCCTCACTGAAACTCAAATGCATATTAGTGACATTTTTTAATTTATTGGTAATGAGTTAAACAAAAATTCCAACACTATCCCACACTATTTAACTGTAATGCTCAAGAATGATAACGCTTAAGATCTGCAATGACACAGAACTTTTTTTCAATGCTTTCACTAAGTGGGAATGTCTCATACTATATCAGGTCTCAACAACTGAGATATTACATGAATATCATCTTGCAATTGAGACAACTAAATCCTAGCAATGGCAAATAGCATGTACAAGTTACATTCTGCTACATTCTGTAAACCATAAAGCGGGCAGTAAAGCCTAGGTATTACTGACTCACTTTCTAAACTTTGTCTGTCTTCACATTCCAGTTCTGACACCATGAATTACAAGGGTTCTCAGGTGTGTTCAGGAGGACCCAACATAGTTAATTTCTACCTCCAGGAAGTCAAAATATAAACATTGACAAATTATGAAAACTATCAGATAAATGGACATAATAGAACCTAAAGGGAATCTTAACTACATTGAGAATAAGACCGTAAGAGATTAGGAAACATTCAACTTTTTAAAGTGCAATTCCTTATTGTCAAATGACTATATGACTATATATGCACACCAGTAGGTTCTCTACATTCCTGCACACATACATATTTATATCTCTAAAGATATATATATATATATAAAGATATATATACATATCAAAGTGATATATATATATAAAGATATATAAATCAAAGCTGTAACCAGTTTCTAGATTCTGCCTCCAGTGCCCCCATTTTTGTAGACATTCATACAACTGACATGTTACCCAATGGCTGTGTTGACAATTTTATTCCCAGAACTGGGAACCCCTTATCTGCCTCAGCTTATAACAATTTCAGGTTTTGATGTTCACAGAATGATCTGACTAACTTGAATAATACTTATTAGAAAATTAATCCTAGTAACTCTAGGATGAAAGAAGATAGAGCAAGTTAAGAAAGTCTGGCTGATCTAAGAATCCATCTGTCCACCCACCTACTCACCCACCTATCTGTCTGTCTGTCCGTTCAAAATGGAACTCTTGTCATCATTTTCTATATTTTCCCTTTCCATTGCTTTCATTAGCAATATGGTCTGTTGACATGGTGCTGTCATTAACAATATGACCTGTTGGTCAGATTAGTCCTAGAAATCCCACATAAGAATATCTGCTACCCACTAAGCCACTTTAAGCCCACCCAACAACCCCAGACTGTCCCCCATCCCCTGGGCTCCATATCTATGTCTAAAACTTTGGAAGACGTCTTCAGTTTTACTAGAGGCCAGGTAGGATCTTTGAACCCCAGGTAAGACACTGCACACAGTCCGATAACTCTCCTTAAATACTTCCCAACAACCCCACTCTGCACTTCCTCCCATAAGCTCCATAGATTTGGCTGTTTTTCCAGAGACTAGAGTTGTCTTAGGGACCCCAGGTAAGACACCACAAGTCACCCCCTAAACTCCCCTTTAAGTTCACCCAACATCCATAGACTATACCCCATCCCCTGGGTCCCATATCCTGTTCTACACGTTTTGAAGCAGATTTGAGTCTACTAGAGGTCAGGTCAGATCTGGGGATGTCAGGTGCCAAAACGTACCAGAAGGGACAACCTCCTGGATATAAACACTCACTAATCACCAGAACCCATGGATCTTTAGGCCGGAAGAACAGAGAGAAAATAGAAACCAAGGAACAAAACACCTATCCAACAAAGACAAATGGAGAAACCAACACCTAGAACTATAAAAATTTCAAGTCCAGATAACCAAATGAGAGTGTAAGAACACAATCAATATCATAAAGGACAATATGGTACCACTAAAGCCCAACATTCCTATGACAGATGACCTGAACAATTCAGTACAGTTGATGCACAATAAAATGACCTTGAAATTTAATTTATGAAGATGACAGAGATATTTTAAAGGGAAAAGAAAAAAATATCATTTAAAAAATCAAGAAAAGATAACCAGAAAATCAGAGGAAATCAATACATACCTAAAAGAATGGTAAAAAATATATATGTGAAGGACCTGAAACTGAAATTAGAAGCTGTAAAGAAAATACAAACAGACAATATGAAACAAGTTAATAGTACTGTCTTTAATAAGAAGAATGAAAACTATGTGATTAAAGGATAATTAAAACTCTGTCAAAATGATCCTCCAATCCAGTCCCATTCCTTGCTAAATATACTTAATATGTCACTTATCAACAATATTTTATTCTCAGATAAGTTATCCTGAATAGCAATCAGATGCTCCATTTAGGAACATTAGGGAAATATCTCTTAGGAAAATAGGAGGGATGTAGCATTCTCTCATTGCTTCTATTATTGAGCATATTTATGCAATTTTTATCTTTGTCCCCTTGCCAAGTGTGACTCGTGTCTTTCTTTCTGACAATTTGTGGATGTGAATTACATAGCTTCATTTGCTCCTATTAGAAGTTGATGTTAGGGAGGATGGCTCATTTAAAAGGGAGGGTTCAAGTTCAACACAGTATCTACTGATGAAACTTATCTTGTACCTACTATTTGTGAGGCTTTTTTTTGAGAATGTTCCAGACATTATTTCATTTATTGCTTCACATAGGGTTGTATATTATGCAATAATTTCATCTGTGTTTGAATCTAAAAAGCAGAGTTACACCAACATCTTCATGCATGTGCCGCCATAAAGTGAAAATTCAGTTTGAATCAAAGGTATCTACCATAGAAACCCTTGTATAACCTGCCTTCACATAACCCATCCCTGAAGAAACAAAGGACAGGCTACTGTCACCATTGAATATGGTTGTTGATATCCTCATTGTTGTCATCACACAAGAAAATATTCTGATTTTCTTTTTTTGATGAACTGTTGAGACATACGACCAGATCTGCGATATCTTTCAAGAAAATTTATTGGCACTGTTCAGTTGATGTAATTTCTGCAACCAGCATGTTCAAACACTGTCTGAAGGAAATTTACTCCAACTTGTATAAAAACGTATTTATTGAATATAGCATGAAAAATATTCCAACAGATGTTTCATATTTATCATTAGAAGAACAATTGAGGAAATTGAAAGATGAACATACTTGTACAGTGTGTACAGACAGAAATTTCTATTGTATTAATTATTTTTGGTCATCAAGTACTGTATTCTTTTTAAAGTATCCCTCTTTCAAAGGTACAATCAAGGGGACTGTTAATGCATTTTTTGTGGCAAATGTAAAACAGTCTTTAAAGTGTTGTTGATTACCTAGAGTAAGAAGAGTGAATTCTGGATTCAACTGTTATATTCATATTCTACTCTGCTTCAGAACAAAGAATCCTGCTTCATGGAAGGAACTATTACATATTTAGTCTCAACTTGTGTATTTGCAAGATAAGGTTTATATCTATAGCCTAATATAGTGTAGGGGGCACAGAAATGACAGGAAGAGAAGCCATGCTCACTGTATGTCATTTGAGGACTTACTCGGTTTCACGTTTATGAAAGTTTGGATTCCTGGCTCTGTGTAGCTTAGAAGACCTGAAAACCAGAGACCCTTGAAATCAGAAACTAGAGAGCCAAACACTTTCTGAGACATTTAACCCCATAAAATAAGGAGTCTTATGTTACTGGTATATAGGATTTCTCCTATTTGTGAGATAAATACTAATAAAATAATTTTAAGAACTATGTCAAGTTTTGTGCTTCATCCCTCTTTACTTTTGTGTTTTATCTTCATACTACAGATGATGGCGAAAGCTAAAAGTAAAATACTAACTTTTAAATTTGCCATAATATAAACATTCATACCAATGAAATCATATCGAGCATGTATTTCTTGGCTTTTTTTTGTAAACTTACTGGACAATAGAAAGATGATAGAAATGCTTTATTGTTCTGAATGTTTTGACTCAAAGACCATTAGGTCATGTATGCCAATATGGCGCATGGCATAGTGAAAAGTTTTAACTTCATGTTTTGGTATTCTCTTACCAACTTTATTGTTATCATCTATTACAAAATTTATTACTCATTGGGATTACTTCGTATCAGTCAATTGTGTGAGATTTTTATTTGTGTATACCATTTTAACTTGCTCTTGATTAATTTGTTTTATTTTTGTATGTAGAAGGCTAAAAAAAAAAACAGAAGAAATCCCGAAAATAGAAAATCAGAGCAATTGAGCAGGAACTACAGATGCAAGCATCACCAACAGAATACAATAGATATAGATACAGTAGAGAAACTCAGCTGTTAAAAATACAATTGAGGAAATGGATTCATCAGTTAAAGAAACTTATTTCTAAAAAATCCTTCACAGAAAACATCCAGGAACTCAGGGACACTATGAAAATACCAAACAAGAATATTAGGAATAGAAGAAGGAGAAGAAACTCAGCTCAGAAATCCATAGAATATATCTAACAAAACTTTGAAATAAAATTTTCTTCTTTTTTTTTTGCCTAAAGTAGGAAATGCCTATAGAGATACAAGAAGCTTACAGAAACTAAAAAGATTGAATGAGTAAAGAAAATTCCTATAACACATAATAATCCAAACACTAAACATACAGAATAAATGAAGAATATTAAATGCAGTCAGGGGAACTGTAGCATGAAATTTTCTCTCTGTTTGGCCTGGTCCAGCTGAACCCGTATCTCTCCTTCCCATTGGTTCCTGCAACCGCTTAAGAAATAATCACTCAGGTATATATTAAATATAATTGTCTGGCCAGTGGCTTGGGCTATTACTGGCAGGTTCTCTCTTATAAATTAATCAATTCTACTTATTCTGTATCAATACGTGGCAGTGGCATTACCTTTGTTTTGGCATCTTTCTCCTTAGACTGCTGCTGGCATCTTCTTTTATTGGTAGCTGGTTCTCATTCCTCTTGATTCAGCCCTTCTTCTCCTATAGATCTGCTTGGATATCCTGCCTACCTATATTCTGTCTTGCCATGATCCAGAGCAGCTTAAATTATTAACCAATGGGTGCAACATATATTCATAGTGTACAAAAGGACATCCCACCTCAAAGAGTTGATTAGGGATAGCAACAGAGGGGAATTGGGAAATGGAGAGATTGTAAGGAAAGGAAGGGTGAGAAACTGTGGCTGCAGTATAAAAATAATTTTAAAAATCAACAATATGACTTGTCACACTTCAATATCAATAATTCCCTTTTCCTTGCTATTGTCTAAGAATAAAGTACCCAGATGAAAATTCCCAGACACTTGCTCATCATAACAAGCATATCTCTTAATGAGAGACAAATAAAATGAGTTATTTTATAACAAAAGAAATAAACAAATGTGATAAGTGTAGAATGTTAGACACTAGAATGTGAATAAAATAGATACTGGATTTGCCAAATTTTTGTGAAAATTTAATTTAAACCAGTTCTTGATGGGTATTTTCCAGGCTGTAAACAACAACATCAACTGCAACAAAATCAAACAAAAAGATTAAAAATAAAAAGCATGAACTACTTAATTAAAGCATTTAATCACATTTTTGCCTTTCAAAACTAAACATTTTCATAGTTTACATGTGTTCTTATTCTTTATATTTAATCTGGAGAAGTCAGGATATGTCTTCATAGAATTGTGGTATTAACAAGCACTTAACATGCATGTCTTTGTTGGTACTCAAGTCTGCACTCACAGATTTGCAAAACAACCTCTGTAAGTGAGAATGACTTACGTTCAGATGGTCTTATCTGGATCAGTCTGCCATTTTAGAGTTTGGTAACTATTAAAGCATTTCAAAAATGATATTTTTGGATTAGATAATTTCAGCTCTGTAATTTTCTAGATATTTCTTGACCAGCACTATGACAACAATTTCAGTATTCAAAATTAATCGTCTAACTCTGCGGTTAACTTGTAAAGTAAGAGAAAATGAAATTATATAACTTGGCATGAAGCTTGGCATAATCACCATTGTGAAAGTACATGTAGTGGCTAGAAGCATTTGTAAGCAAACAGGAAATCATCCCAGTTTTCTCCCAAAAATGAAATGAAAAATAACGACAGTCAGTGAGTAAGAATAAATGAGTACTTCAGTAAACTTTAGTTTTGGAAAGAACAGAGTCAGACTGAAGGAGACAGAACAGGTGGACAGACAGAAATGAAGCGTAACACACACCGCTAAGGCCCTTTTGATAAGAACGACCATGCTCCTCAGCACTGCAGAAAGAATACACTTGGCCTTTTGATGATGGATTCAGTACTAATTTACCTTCGTATCTGTGAAATAATAGATCTTTTCTGTCCTTAGGAGCTTTGCTAACTAAAAATGGTGACATGAAAATGGGATTATCACACTTTAAAACTTAAAAGGGCTAGACAAATTAGTAGGTTATCAACCATTTGTTTCTATGCTTCCAGTAATTTTACTGAGTTCATATATATTTCATCTCAGCTGACACTGGAACAACACAGTGAGATAAGCTGAGAAAACATGTATATCCTGTAATATGGATGAGGAAAGCTCAGGTCAGGAAGTTAAGAAATAATCATTTGTTGTAGTTACAGAGAAAATGGGTGTGGTACTCAACAATTTGCTACCAATATAACAAGTGGTAGAGAATAAATTAGCCCTTTGAAGTCCTTTAGGATATTTAAAACATAAAAGTTTTGCCATTCAGGTGTCAAAATTTGCAGCAATGAAATGAAGTTAATAAAGAAAAGTTGCATTTGAACCTCGAGGTGGTTTCCCAAGCAGCTTTCAGTTGAGAAAGAAACAGAAATCACTTTTCCACTTCAATGGTGTGTCAGATCTCACAGACCTCTATCAAAAACCTATAGCTTCCCAATTCAACCAGAATAACAGCAAATATTCTCAAAAATCATTTACCTCTTACCTTGCTTGTTCCTTGTCATTCGGCAGCTTATCATCACACAAAGGTATAGAAATTACTCATAGATCTATATATTAAATCTATTTGATATATACATATCTCATATATGCATATATGATTCTCACTTATAGATGAAGAATAGGAAGAGCCATTAAACAACTTTTCAAAAAAGGATGACTAAGTGCTTGCCACCAGGTATTTGTCTCCAACATTCAGTACTCTTAACCCACATTAGTTTGTTGAGATAGCAGAACCAGCCTGCTGCTTCTACCCCAGCTGTCTTTCCTAGGCCTTGGCAATCCTTACCTCTGCTCCTGTACCATATCCTCCATTCTCGCAAGGACTTCTGTAACAACTTAACTTTAAGTGGAATGTGTGGCACACCAGAACAAGGAAAAGGTTGGCACTAACTAACTAAATTAAATATATTAAAAGTGGAGGTGTTTGGTTGCTTTGTACACAGGAGGTTCTACTTGCAATTTGGATGGCAAACAGGGGATGATTTTTCTCTTTGTCTCAGCACATAGGGAACTGAACAAACAGCATAGAACATTTCTGGGAATATAGCCAACGCATGGCAGC
>LOEQ01003453.1:163973-182363 GCA_001685075.1 Bramus lutescens
GCAGAACCAAAACAGAAAGCAAGGAGTTGAAAAAGGTGAAGGTGGGAGGTAGGGAAATTCTAATCATGCTGGGCTCTTGAATATTTGTGTCTCAAAGTATGCTGCAATCACATAAGGGAGTATCATGCAAAGAATTCCATAAATAGCAATCTGTAAATGCTTGATTGTCATTGAACAGGTATAAAACCTAAAAAGACTAAACAACAAAATGTCTGTTTATTTATTATTACCTTTCTTAACATCTCTGCCCAGCTAAACCTGACCTTATCTAAACCTAACAAATTTAGAAGAGCAAATGTATTCATATTTTATTTGTGCTATAACAAATAAAGCTTGCCTGAAGATCAGAGTGTGGAGCAAGTCTCTAGTTAACCAGAAAAACCAGGCAGTGGTGCAGCCCAGGAGGTAGAGGCAAATGGATCTCTGTGTGTTCAACGCCATCTTGGCTACGCTACATTGATCCAGTCTCAAAGAGAAACAGCCAGATGGTGGTGGATCACACCTTTAATCATAGTACTTGGGTGTCATATGACTTAACTCCCAGCACTAGGGAGGTGGAGATAGGAAGCCATCCGATTGGGTGGAGAGAGGGATATAAGGCTGGAGGAGACAGGAGCTCAGCCTCATTAAATCTGTGGATTCATGGAGACAGGATCTTGACCTCTTTTAGTCTGAGGTTTTACAAAGAAGGCTTTCAGTTTGAGAACTCACAGAGATAGGATAACCCATTTGGTCTGAGGATTTTGTAGAGGTAAGAAATAGTGGCTGGCTCTTCTGCTTCTCTTAGCTTTCAGCTTTCACCAATGTATATCTGACTCTGGGTTTTTATCATTAAGACCAATTAGAAATCGTGCTAAAGTAAGTCCCATGTGATATGTGTATTACTCCTTTATTTTGGTTACATGAGAGTTTCTTATCTCCTGAATTGAGTCTCCTCAAAATTCATGTTAATGTTGAGACTATATTTGCACATATGTCCTTAAAATAAATTATTAAATTAAAATGAGATTATTAGTATTGTGCTCAACTAAGTCTGAATGATATCTTTATAAGAAGAGAAAACTGTACAGGAGAAGTCACTTGGTATGAATTTATACAGGGAAATGACTTTGTAAATATGCAAAGAAGAGAAATCCATTGACAAGAGAAGAGAACGACTCATATGAAATTAGGATTTATAACATATTGGTCTCCCATTTTAAGATTCAGTACTGTGAACATAGTTTTCTGTATTTTCAAATATCTTCTCTGTTATTTCCTATGTCTAACCAAGAAAACTTGTATGAACTTTCAATAAAAATCTTAATTGAGCATTGAATACAGAAATAGTGAGATCTCTAAATGGTAGTATTGTAGGCTACTGAGCCTGTGACAATTTCTTATTCAACAATAGATAGGAATAATTACATTAGTGAACAATCTTCGAAGCATCCTATTATATATTTTTATAAGAATACAAGAATTTGTATAGTATTTTTAATGCAAAGTCTGAGTCATTAGAGTGCTCCAAATTTACTATAAAAACATAAAGGTTATGTTTTGTAGAATTTGTGTATTTATGAATGGCAATTAATCATATTTAGTTGAGAGCTTTTTACATTCAAGGCTGAGTCATCTCTCCAACCCAATAAAGGATATTATATAACTGTACAGAGATAATATCATTAACTAAAATATAGCAATTTTATAACTTTATTGGATCAAGGAAGAGTTTATGTAGTTTTCATGTAGTGAATAATAAGAGAACTAACAATTTTATGGTCAGTTTTAGTGCAAGCCACTCTAGAAACATTTATTTTTACTCCAACTCTTTGATAAAGTTGATAAAAACAATTGGCAGGTGTAGAGTATATCCTCATCCAGTTGATGCTCTAAGTGCTTTGCTTGTGTTTTGAGACAGGGTTTCTCTGTAGCTTTAGTGTCTGTCCTAGAACTAGCTCCTGTAGACTAGGTTGGCCTCAAACTCACAGAGGTCTGCCTGCCTCTGCTTCTCTAGTGCTGGGATTAAGGAGATTAACTGTTAAAGGAGCCCAGCTGTTAATCCTGTCAAGATTCAGGTGTTTGGGAACAACACATACATGTATCTACCTTTCACATGACAGAATAGATAGTCATTGAGATTTAACATTTAATTGATCATGGGTTATCCATTTCTAATTTCAAAGCCATAATGTTCTTTTTTTTAAATTTTTTCCTCCCATTTCCCTCCCCCTCCCCTCACCCAGGTTTAGAATTCTTTTTTTTTTTTTATTAGTTTCCCTCCCATCAAAGCCATAATGTTACTGACAAAAGATTTGAACACTGCTGGTCCCTAGGCCTGATATCCAAAATCTATTAGAACTTAGAAATGTGATCCCTTGATGTTTACATGTTATCTAGAACTTGTAATTAAGAAAAGCAAGCATCTGAACAATTAACAAATCACTCCACATTTCCATGAATACTGAAACAAAATATGCTATTAGTCAAAGATTTAGATCACTGTTCTTTCATTGAGTAACAAGATGAGATTTTCTATGAAGAAAACCTTGACACATGTCTAACTTGAGCTCATCCACAAGTCTTAGGAAAGGCAACATCATTGAGAATCTATAGCCTCTAGTACTCAGAAAAACACTCTAATGAAAAGGAAGCTTTTCATGGGCTGTGGGAGTAAATGCATATGTGCAGACAGATTCTTAATGATCTGCCCTTGGATATGGGGTATTTCATGTAACACTTTTTCATATTATCTCTGTCCTTTCTTTTGATTGAAAGGGTAATGCAGGGGCTGTTCAACAAACTTCATTTTTTTTCCTCTTAAAACTCAGAAGATTTACCAGCCAGAGGTGTTTGAAAGAAAGGTCAACTCATGAACAAAATCATTGTTCTCTGAGAAGGTTTTTTTTTTCTTCAAAACTTTTACTATGAAGAGAAAGGCTCATTGAGCCCTAGCTTTGCTCTAAAGAAATGAAACTTTTATAGCTCAAAATTCAAGTGTAATCTAGCTGATCACATTTTAAAAACCCATTCTTTATCAAGCTTGTCCTACTAAATTCTACTTTCAATTCATCCTGCAAGGTGATTAAAAGTAACATCTAATAAGCGGTCATTTGGAAGTAATTATTTAGTATCCACAGGGTTCAAAGCATCATACAAAAGGCTTAGAATTAAAACCTCCAAAGTCACATAGTGGAAAAGGAGACAACAATGTAATATTTCTTCGTGCAATAGCACTATAATAACTTTATGTTTTCTCCTGTAGTTCGTGAATAGACAGGTTCAAGATTATGTACAATACTTATAACTTACATCTTATTTTATTTTGTCAGTTGTCAAGTACTTTTGCATTGATTTGTAGGATTAAATCATTATTCCTCTGCAGAATAAAATGCTTGATGTTTTCATATTTCAAATGAGGAGACTGAGGTCCAGAAAGACAAGATGCATTAGAAACCAAGAGTTAGGGGAGGGACTTGGATACTTGTCCATTTTCCACATCTCCTCATCTTAAATGATGATGCAGCTGTTACAGAACAACTAGAATTTGATAACCCAAGGAAACTTGAACTTGCCTTTTGGGTTGTAAAGTGACATTAGCCCCTCTGAGTGACATGCCACTCTTGGTGGGGAGGAATCCCTGAGTGAATGTGTATGAAGCAGATGAAGTCCTAAGTGAATGTGTTACTTTGCCATGGAACCATGTCTCAGAAACGTGGAAATTGTTTAAGCCTTTCTTAGGTCAAGCAAGAAATTGTCAAACTCTTTCTCTGGTCCATAATTAAGGCTGATAGAATGTACAAAAATAGACTGCAATTTCAACTGAGCTGTTTATTGCTTGAGACTGATCCCTTACAGAGACCTTCTACCTAAATCAACTACCTCCTCCTCTCTGTGGTACATAATGTGGTACAAATCTGCAGTTTTCTTACAAACTTGCTGAGGATTCTGGGTGCTTCCATAGTTAGTGGCACTCCATCAGAATGAACGCGATCCAGTTGAAACCAGATTTTCTCTGCATGTAGCACATGTATCTCTGTGTCGGTCCTTTCTTTATTCCCTTGTCACTCCAGTCAGGCTTTTAGGAGCAGTCTTCTTTGGATGCATGGCAGCGCCCCATGCCTTGGGTTTAGGCATCCCTCATGAGAATTCTTCTTAAGATGCGTGAGATGTGTCAAGTTCCCACTCTTCAAACCTCTGCCTGAGCATCCTTTGACAGTGTCATGGTAGTAACCTGCCTCTGCTCTAGCTTTGCTTCAAGTATTTCTTGATTTCTTACTATAGTGATGACTGCTTTAAAGAATTTGTTTGATTCCCAACCAAATCTGAATAAATCCTTCAAGAAAGTTTCTGTTCTCTTTTCTTGACTCTTCTCTTGATACATTTCTTTTTATCATGAATCCCTATTTCTGACATCTCATACTACTTGAAGCAATTACTTGTTGAAGACATCAACCATTCCATCCACAATATCACAATCGCATGTCTTTATCTACTGAATTCATACCCTACCTACAATTTGACAAAAAATAAAGTCAATGTAACCTCATAAATATATTTAAAATTTTTAAAACATATTTTTATAAAATGTATTTTTGTCATACTCCTTCCCCTCATCTTCTCAACTTCTCCCAGATCCTCCCCACCCCTTGAACAAACTTCAAGTTCTCTGAAAATCTTCCACATCTCTCTTACTCTGTATCTTTCTCTCTAAAAGAAATTAAATCCAACAAGTATTCCATCTTATGTTGTCCAAGTATTACTGGGCATGGGGCCTGCCCTGTAGTGTCGTTAGTATAGATGAAACACTTCTTTGAGAAAACTAAGTTTTCCTTTCCCCAATACATACCAATAGCAACCATTTTCCTGATTAGAGGTGGGACTTTGTGTCCATTTCCTTTGAGATTTTATCTGGTTTTTAACATGTGTAGGGCTTTTGTATGCTATTATAGTCTCTATGATTTCATTTATATCAGACCTGTTGTATCTGAAAGACAGTGTTTCTTTGGTGTCATCAATGACTTCTGATGATTAGAATCTTTCTGCCTTCTCAAATAAAAACATTTCTTTCAGAGTGGAAAGCTTAGAAAGCTTTGAGATGTCATATAAATTTAGATAAGATAACCAAAATCAGAATGCAAATGATAGCACACACCATCAAGGATGTGGACAAAGGGGAAGGTATTTGTCACATACTTCTTGCTCATCCATGTTCATTGTTTCTTTATTTACAATAGCCAGAAATTGAAAGCAGCTGAGATATTCCTCCCCTGATCAATAAAGAAAGAAAATGTGGTATATGCACATAATGTATGTTAATCAACTGTTAAGAAAAAAATTATGAATTTTCAGTGAAATGAAAGGAGCCAGGAGCAGTTTTCTTGAGTAAGATCAGTGTGTTGCTTAACCTTAATAAGATATCTTTTTCAATAGATGTAATGATAAATTATAAATCTTTAGCACTGCATTTAAAAAAAAAACAGTGTTGATCATAGAAAATAGATTTTGATTTCATCAGAATGAGACCAGTATAAACCTTCAGAAGAGTGGAGGTTGCCATTAGTATCTTGTAGGCAGAGACTGCTCTTTCATTCCCTGGCTGCTCAGATCTGAATAATCACACAAAAATTATATTCATTACAATGCTGTTTGGCTTATTAGCTCATGCTTCTTATTAATTAACTCTTAATTGTATATAAGCCAATTTCTATTATTTTATATTTTAGCAAAAGGTTCGTGGTTTGTTACCTCTTGCTTTTTGAACTGCTACATAGCACCTGTCTCCTTCAGCAGCTACATGGCATCTCCTTGACCATGCCTATTGTCTCTATATATCTCTGTTCAGATTTTCCATTTAGCTTTGCCCTGACAAGCCATTGGCAGAAACAGCCTCTTTATTAACCAATGGTAATAAACATATTCACAGCATGCAGAAGGGAATCCCACACCAGTATCTTTTTATTGTCCCCCCTTATGCCTGACACACAGAGTTGAAGCACCTAAGGGTTCCCTAAAGATCATTTAAATGCTAAGAACACTTGTAAGTTTGATTTGCATATAATTAGGGCTTAAAGTTGTACATGGAAATAAAAATGCTTTGAACATGGTCTAAAGTCATATCTCTTAACATTGTGCACATGGAATATTCTTTATTATCTACTTATACTACGCTGATATTTATGAAATTTGTTTTGTGAGAGATAAATCTGGAGCATAGTAATTTCTGTCTGGTTCAACCTACCTTTCACTATAAATATCATTGATTAGTTGTAAGAATTATTTTTCAAAAATGAAGAATAATATAATACCCATTGCTCAAAGTTCCAGAGATAAATGATAGAACTAAGTCATTACAGAAGAGCTCCAATGTACCAACAAAATTTGTGATTCTAGCATCATTAAGACAGATACAGTCTCAGCTCATACGTAGATACAGAATTTCAAAAATTCCTGATGAGTAAGATTAGAAACACTCCACTCAACAGATTTAGAATCCATTCACATACTCAGTTTAAATACTTATATCTCACCATGTCAGCACTCTTTGAGGAAATTTGTGGTATTTAACTGTCTATATAGCCTTGTGATCTAGTTTACTTTGAATTTGCCACAGAAATAAAGAAGTACCTTCTAGCTTTCATGGGTCTAATTACCAAAAGTTGTGGTTTGGTTAGCGTCTAAGCATTCATTAGACTTTTCATTGCATACCTGCAATACCAATGGATTCCTTTTTATTTTCTTCCTTCTCTCTTCCTTTTCCTTCTTTCTTTCCTTTTTCTCTATTTTGTGTATATATAAATATATGTTTATTTTATATAATTATATTATCATGTTTATTTTGCTTTTTAATTAAAAATAAATTCTTCTCTCAAACAATACATCCTGACCAGCTTTCCCATCTTCCATTCTTCCCAGCTTCTCCTCCCACAGTTCTTTCTTCCCCATCTGTCTTCCGTCAGAAAAGAGTAGACCTCCAAGAAACAACAGCTAAACCCAACAAACTATGCTAAGACAGGGCAAAAGCCCTCAGACCAAAGCTAGACAAGGCAACAAAACAAGAGGATCTAAAAAGCAGGCAAAAGAATCCCTCATAGTTATGAGTTCCATAAAAACTCCAAGTGACAGCCACAGCATATATTCAGAGGACCTGTAGTATATTTCTGCAGACTCAGTGTTAGCCAGTTCAGTCTCTGTGAGCCCATATGTGCTCTGCTTAGTTGTCAGTGGGCCATGTTCTTCTGGTGTTCACAAATTTCTCTTACTTCTACAATCCTTAGGCCCCCTTTTTTTCTGGGAAATTCCCGAGCTCCGAAGGAAGGGACTCAGTGGAAACCTCCAATTCAGACTCTGTCCACCTAGTTTCTGGAGGTGTGTCTCTGCATCTGCTCTCCTCTGCTGCTGAAGGAAAAACCTCTCTGATGACAACTGAACTGGACAAGGCACTGATCTATGAGAATAGCAGAAATTCATTAGGAAACACACACACACACACACACACACACACACACANCAGTCTTGACTTCCTTGCTCATGTTCTCCCTCCTTCTGCTCCTCATTTGGACCTATTCAAAGCTTTGCTTTAGAAGTAGTAATAAAAAAAGGCAATGAAGATGCAAAGGCAGTTTAAAAGTAAGAAAAAGAACAGGATAGCTGAGCAAGGCGTAACAATAGGACTGAAACAGTACAGGAGATGATGGAGCCAGGGACCCTATTCAGTTTTGGTAATCCTTATCCCCTATCTTGTAATAATGCACTTAGAATCATAGTTTCTTCTCCAGCACACCCTAGGCACACAGAACCCTTTTTATGCAATAGACCTAGCAGTCTCAGAGCACCAAAAAACATGCATATGATGGCTCCAGCTCTCAGCTCTGAACAATATTATAGGTTTCTGAATCCCAGTATCAGTGAAATATAGGCAGTTTCAGTTAAAGTTTATTCCTAACCTGTCTGTGACTAAGACCAGAAGAACCAATCCAGTCTGAATAGTTTTAGATTAGAAAGGAAAGTAAGGAAAATCGTGTCTTTTGAGTGAACTTTTAGGATAATCCCCCTTTTCTCCATCTTAAGTTTATATGTAGTAGATCAAGCAGATGATTCAAATCAGATATATTACAGAAGGCACATGCTCAGCTAGAAAAATGAACACATAACCTAAACCATAAAGAGAAATACAGATATACCTAAATGATGCCTTTTAGAAGCCATGTTCTTCTTCTTAACCCCATAAAAGGAAACCTGAAAAAAAAAAACAATGGGTGTGTTTAAGAACTCTTCTTCATATAGCCCACTGCCAATCTTGACTGTGCATTACTCCTTAAGATTCACTATTGCTTCACTCAGGGAAAATTATCTAGTTTCTTTAAGAAATCTTGTGAGATTTTAATTTCAGTGCCTTGCATAAGAGACCAGTAACCAGGAAACCTGTCCCAGACCGTGACCAGCAAAACAGCATACTCACCATAGTAAGTAAATATGATCATGTGCCAATAGGAAATCTAATAAATTAATAACATTAAGAAGAGGTTATTTCTGATTGCTGTTAGTCCTAATTCAATAGACCATGATGTTAAAAGAAAGTAAATATCTACTGAGAAATTTGTGGGCCTACAGATGAGTTCTGTTCTATAGTCAAATAGCCCATAATGACTACTTAGTATAAACTGTACTTGAAAGGGCTATGAAATGTTTGTGGTCTGGAGAAGAAGCCCTGTGCCGAGTAAAGGACAGCACAGGAATGAAAATCAAAAATTAATGAGAGAATAAAGGATCAGAGTTACTGAAAGTGCTCTTGGGAATGTGATTTACAACTGAAAACCTAAAAGTCTGAAACAAGTGCTATGTTAAAGAAGAGAAAGTTCTAAATCCCTGGGTCACTGTAAGCACTAGGTTAGACACAGAAGAGTCCTCTGTTGAGTTTATTGAGAGCCAGGCTTCTGTAGAGGGCAGTTTTTCTCTGAAAGGATCTGTTGCCCAGGCAAGTCTGGCCTCATTGCCTTGGAAATACTTGTCCATGACCTATTGATTACCATGCTGCGCACTCTTTCACTAGTTTTGACTTTCCTTGTCTCTGTCCTGTCACTGTCTGCTAAGGCTTCATTCAGACTCATCCAGAGGCAGGAGATCTCGCTGATTCCCCATTCAGGTACAGGGAGTGTGTTTGCGGAACTTGTTGTTGTTGTCGTGTAGTGACACTACCAGCTTGATATCTGCTGTCACCAAGGATGGACAGGTGTGTTTTCTATTTTAATAATCAATTGCAAATTGAAAAGCAAGAAATACCCAGGTATTGTGATTAAGCCCCTTTTGCCCCATCTATCTTACAAAATCTTCCCCAGCACAAAATGCAAAAAGTGGTAGGTAGGCAGAACATGTTGAAAAAATACTCTATTTATAGGACCAATGAATTTTGAATGGGGCTTTGTAATTTTATGAATGCATTCAACGGTATGATTTTCTGATGTGAACTGACATGAAATTGATGTCTTGTTGTTCTTTGCTTCTTCGAAATATATTTGATCAGGCTATTATTTTCTCTTCCTGCCAGTTTCATCTTCTTGATCATTCCAATTTCTAGGGCCTGATTCTGTACCCTTGATATTTGCTCTTATACTTGCACTAAGTTTTTGTTAAGGTTCAGTTCCTTCTCGAAGGAAGGTCACATCATGCTTTTGGTGACAATTATACACAGTGCTTTCTGGCCTCCGATTCTAAAGTTTGGCAAGAGCTGTGAGTCTATACTAGAACTATCTGGAACCTTCTTGGTTTTCAAGTACTCATTTGATGATGCTCAGAACAGATTGCCTGTTTAAGTCATTCAGAAAGTCACTTCACATTGTAACAAAAATTTAAAACTAGATACATGATATTTTTTTAATTTACATATTCTATAACACTAATAAGCTATCTGTAGCTATGGGTTGATTTATTAAAATAAATAAATTGCTCCGATTGTAGTCACTACGTTATTAATTATGACAACTGTTCAAAATTGCCTCTATAAAGTTTTGAAGTGATTTGATCAGATTCCAAATAGTAATTCAGAAATATTCTTTATCCCTTTTCCTGAGATGCCCCTGATGCTTTGATGTTCCTCAAAACTGTGGCCCACAAAGTTAGATTTCTGAGGCAGCTTAATGGGACAGGAGATATAAGAGACTGCAGTTTGACCTCAACAAACAGAATGATTTATTTCAGACAGCAAAGGACAGACTCTCCTGTGGGAAAGGTGTGTCTGCCAATTGGAGAGGAGATACTTAGAGTAAAAATGAGAAGATAAAACAGCCTCAGGGAGTCATGTACCAGTCTCTGGTTTCTTTTCTTCTGGAGTTGTGTGTCCATACAGCCATACTATCTACAGAAGCTGCCTTATCGTGGCAATAACGATGCAGGTGATAGAGGGCAACTGAGTTGAAAATGGCAGTGAAGGAGAAGGGAAAAGAATTTCAACACAGAGCTTTGGTCAGGGTCTAGAAGAGTTTGTTTGATGTTTATTCTAAGAGACCGAGGCTTCTGCTCTTGTAGTTTTTGTAGCATGCGTAATTTCTTTAGAAAGCAGAATAATTTATACATAGATTCTATTTTTGACTCCTGATTCCGTTAGAAAAAAATAAAGAATAGGTTTAATATGACATTAAGAAAGTTAAAAGGTGTTTAGTTTCACAAAAACGAGTCAAAACCCCTTTAAAGCATTTTGACTTTCATATTCTTTGCCTTCATTAAATTTCTTCATGCACATTGGGACACACAGTGTATGGTAAGGTGATAAATGTCCTTTTACAATTAATAAGGAATAGTTAATATCTAAATGTTGCCTGTACATAAAAATCTCTGTAAACATTAATAAGAAAATTGATTTGGGATCCTAGGCCTTCCGGTTAATGGAACTATACAAGACCAACTTACAACAGAAATAAGAGAACAGAAAATAACATAACGATGGCTCATTTGTTCAGAGTAATAAATTTCAGTTTCTGTAAGAAATCAGCGGTGAATATTTTGACTGGTATTCCCTGTAGAAGCTTCTAGAATTTGAATGAATTTTGGGGAAGAAAGTAGCCCCTTACAGACTCTCTAACTTTTCTAACATCAGTACACATTTTAGACAAACCCCAAATAGTTTTTCTAGTTAAAACTTGAGAGAATAGGCCAAGGTGTTTATTAATGTGTATACCAAGGTTCCCTCTAAGAGTGACACATTAGAAAAACTTAACAAATTCCACAGAAACAGTACTTTGTAAAGAAAATTGGGCAACCTAAAAGGTAGGGAAGACAGGCATCTCTTTTATCCTGTCTTTTCAATAGAATTTGCATCTTTGGATCTCAACAGGACAAGCTAGTTAGCTAGGAACCCTATAATTTACTTTAGCTGGTTTCAATGAGGCCACTGAGACTGGGGAATGTATGCATCAAGCATAGAAGGGGAGTGAGAGTCATTCTATAATAGAAAATGGGGGTTTATAAATGCAATTTGGAAAGAGAGAGAAGGGTATAGTAAAAATTAGCATAACAGCCATGTCTATATAGAAACATTCTTTAGTCCTAAGCACTCATTAAATCGTATACTAAGTGGCAATTACTGAAACACAATAGGCATATTCAGGCACTGACAAGCCTTAACCTTTGAGGGTTTTGTAAACCATTTGTCCCAGAGCACATGATGTCCCATCACACAAGGTGAATGCTACACCATAGGCTTCAATGCCATGTAAAGCAATCTAGTACTGTGAATGGCTAAATTATTCTGAGGTAATTTGTGTTGAGCCATCTAGCATTCAGTGTGTGCTTAAATAGGCTGTAGGGTCCTGGGAGGCATAAACATATGCAAAGTACAGGTTGTCATTTGTTTAGGATGCACTGAATATACTTAATGATTCAGAAATGTTAAATTGTGGCCCATTCTCAGGGTAATACATAAAATGCAGCCCAATGCTGCAAATATTTACTATGCAATAGCTTTCAGAAAGCTTTCACTAGGAAGATGAAAAATAGGAAATCCAAATCCACTATTAACATTAACCTTTCATGTCAGTTTTATAGTGTATCTACTGCATTGCTAAATGCATAGCTATTTTAAACAATTTCTAAAATGTATCATAATCATATCATGCTGACAATGATACTCTGTTTGAGATATATGAAAACCAAGGCTCAGACATAAAACTGACTTTCTGCAGACGTATCATGAAATCTATAACCTATCCTAGAGGTTAAAAAATATTTTAAGAAGGAAACATGAGCATAGAGTGACAAGTTCTCTCACCACCTTAGACTTTACATTTATGTTTCTCTCTTTGAACTGTTCCATCACATATATTGATCCGTATGCTTTTCTTTGAAAATAGATATGGCAGAGAGACTGTGAGAGTGATCCAGCTCAGGACAGGAGACTTACTATTGAGTGATATTAATTATCCAGAAAACAGGAATCTTTGGTCGGGTATTATTGCTAAAATGCATGTGATTTCCTAAGTATAAATAATCATCTGTTTTCCCTTTTCTGTCATTTTGAGGATCTATCAGAAAAAATTAATACTTTGTATGGTAACAATTGTGCAAATGGTATGTAAAGATTATTTATTTCAGGCCATGAAATGACTGGCTGGCCTTGAACTGTCTATCTTAATACATCTTCAGACTTCTAATCTTGTATCAACATTGTACATGCTAGGCAAACTCTTTACCAACTGAACTATATTTCCAGGGCAATGTGGATACACTTCTAACAATCAAGTGTTTGTAGTTGTCAATATTTGACTTTAGATAACCAAGACATGAAATAGCTAGGGCTGGTGGGAGGTAATTTTGCATGATGGGAAATAAATAGTTGAAGACATTTAGGAATAAGTATTACTTCTTATGTTAAATGAAGACAGGCTTATGTGCACAACTTCAGTGCTAAAATCCCTGACATCACTGTCTAAAAGCTCCCCTTATGCAGTAGCCTGGAAGTCTTTTCTGGTAATTCTTTTTTTCCTTAAAGATAACCTCTATAATAATATTTAATATTATATGAAGTCATGCTGGAAACTCCAGTAAGAATCATAGGAAACAGAGGCTTACAGTCTCATTAAATCAATGTTCTAGAAGTCCTTCAAAGATGCTAAATTCTAGCATTGGGTATATGGCTCAGTGGATGTGCTTCTAAATCTTCAAAACCCACATAGATAACTAGTCAGTGTATACCCATATGCTGAAAACTGAGAGGCAGAACAGATATGCAGATCTTTCTTTCCAAAACTTCACAGAGTGTGTCTAGGGGTTACAAACAAGTCTATAAACCTTTTTTTTTGTCAGCTACAGGTGCAAATCTTTCTATAGCAAGCTCTTTATACACCTTATCCTAGTTTATGGATGTTAAAAATTATTACTTTTATTCGAACACCGTGTCAATAATGAACCACTAAAGCATGGTCACGTCAGAAGTATTAAAAGTACACAGTTATAACAAGTTTTAATCATGAACAAATGTATAAAAAAAGTTAAACTCTGTCCCTGAATACAGCACTATGTTTCAATAATTTCCAAATCTCTTACCCTCTCATCTCTTTGATCCCTCTCCTCCATTTCCATTTCCCTGTCCCTTCTTTCATCACTACTTTAGTAGAAAAAAATAATTCTCTATAGATTACAATATAGATTTTGATGACTGTCACCCCCAAAATAGTTAATCAGGACCAAGACTGATGAATTAATGGAGGAATTTCAATGATAATTCATCTTTGATACAGTGTTTTAAAAGTGGGTAAAGGAAAATGGAAAAAGAGTCTTTAAGAAGTTTTTAGCATAATTACATGGATGATTTTAGACATGAGGTTATTTGAATTAGAGTAAATGTGGATATCATTAGTTTTCCTAGCTAAGGATTCCATTACATATTACACCATCACTAGCTTCTAAGGTGCAACACAGAGTATGTGGTGAATGAGATACCTAAAAAGCAGACCACCACGTGTGTAACCCAAGAAGCACATCCAAGGCTCTATGGCATCTTCTGGATGTTGTATCTACTTCCCGTTTGTTAATAGAAGAAAATTTCTCCAGACATTGACACACATTCCATGTGTACAGATGGGTAGGGAGTTTGCCTCTGTTGAGAAGATAGTACACTAAACATTCCTTGTTGCCCTTAGCATTGACACACGATCCATGTGTATGGATGGATAGGGAGTTTGCCTCTGTTGAGAAGATAGTACACTAAACATTGCTTATTGCCCTTAGAATTGACACACATTCCATGTGTACGGATGGGTAGGGAGTTTGCCTCTGTTGAGAAGATAGTACACTAAACATTCCTTGTNTCTAAGGTGCAACACAGAGTATGTGGTGAATGAGATACCTAAAAAGCAGACCACCACGTGTGTAACCCAAGAAGCACATCCAAGGCTCTATGGCATCTTCTGGATGTTGTATCTACTTCCCGTTTGTTAATAGAAGAAAATTTCTCCAGACATTGACACACATTCCATGTGTACAGATGGGTAGGGAGTTTGCCTCTGTTGAGAAGATAGTACACTAAACATTCCTTGTTGCCCTTAGCATTGACACACGATCCATGTGTATGGATGGATAGGGAGTTTGCCTCTGTTGAGAAGATAGTACACTAAACATTGCTTATTGCCCTTAGAATTGACACACATTCCATGTGTACGGATGGGTAGGGAGTTTGCCTCTGTTGAGAAGATAGTACACTAAACATTCCTTGTTGCCCTTAGTTTACTGCCAACTCGTGTAATCTTTCTGATGGTGACATCATGAATCCTCTACACTGACAAGAGAGTTACACAATAGGTTACAAAGCATATTCTTGCTTCACCCATTGCTGTATCTTTCTACATGAAAACCACAGATTATTATTTGGTCTATACACTGTTCTTTACTGAGATTCTATTTCACTGTGTTACAACTCTCCATATTTTCCTCATTTTTTACTGCAGCGAATACTGATGTATTCAATGTCGCTTAATCTCCCATTTCCTTCTGTTTTATTCCTCCATACATATGCTTGTTTGCTTTTTTTCTTTTGCCTTAGGCCACTTCTTTTCATGCTCCGGGGCAGATCTCAGAATTTGTATCTTGCTTGGAACTTCCCCGACATCTCACATTTCAGGCACAACACCACACATCTTGCTCTGTAAATTTGTGTGTGTGAGAGAGATAGAATATCTCTTTCATTTGTCAGGTAGTTTCTGGTGAACAGCTGGCTTTATTCCCAGTTCTGTCAGAGTGCCCAATGAGGCATTCCCTAGTGTCTTCACCTACATCCTTCCTAATGTAACCTTTGCTCACAACCATGAAGAACACACATGAACAATGGCATTGTCCCTTTGAGAATTGAAAGCAGTGAGGCTAAGAAGTCAATTGACTACATATGATACAAGAATATGTTTCTGGACCGACAAGAAGCCTATGTGGATAAAGGTCCTTGCCAACAAGCCTGATTTGTGTTCAAAATCAGGGATCCAAATGGTAGAAGGAGAGAATTGATTCTGACAAGTTGTTTTCTAACCTCCAGACAAGTGTGGCATAGACATGTCTTCTTCTCCCTAACATACACACTCATGCAAAATAAGTGGAAATATAATAAAAGAAACTTTTTTAAACCCTAAACTAAAAGGTCTTCATACAAACTAATTTGAATTCTTTCCAACTTTAAAAACCATATCCACTATAGTAATCTCTTCTTATTCCCTACAGTTTGGGGACTTAGATGTAATCTTTGGAATGGACTCAATTGCTCACATCTATAAGATCAACATTTGGGAAGCTCAAGCAGCAGGACTGTTTATTGATAACCCAAGTCCAGCTTGGGCTAACAAACACAGCTATGGGCCAGCCTGAGGTATAAATGTACAGGATAGGAATATGTCTCCAATAAGAAGTTATGTTTTGTTTTAACCATGTATAGCATGTGGTCAATTTGTTTTATGAGTAAAGGTTCTGAGAGTGGGAATTTTTCTCAGTTTGTTATAATTTTTCTTACTGTCTGGCCAGGTATGGGAAGAAGGGGCTACACTGCTCTAGTACTTCCAGACACTTACAGATACTTAGAACTGGGACGTTTATGTTCCAATGCAGATATCTGAGGACTGGTTACATTGACAACATATTATATTAATTGAGAGCAGATTATGATATATGGATTATGGTATATTTGAATTTTTCTGACCTAGGAAAGCAGAAGATGTCTATACAAGGGCCAGTAAATAATCTATACATATTCATTTCTGGTTATAGGTAAGAATATGCAATATAAAACTATACAGCATATAGATAATACAATGTATAAAATTATGAACTCTTAAATCAATCCTAGAGGCAAAATCCTAGCCCTGGTAATAAAAAGGGCTAATATGGTCATTCTCAACTTCTTTGTTAGAAAAATAAATAAGTAAATAAAATAAAATAAGAACAGCAGAAAATAAAATTTCAGAACTCTAAAGACTTATCATTGATAGTAACTTGCATAAAATTGCAAAAACTTAATGAATATTAATGCTATGGGGTCAAGAAAGACACTTAATGAGGAGTGAAGCCTTAAGAATGGCCATCTGCCAGTCTCCATCATTTGCCATATTCTTAAGAAAAGGCACAGCACATGTGTAGTTCCCCTGGATAGCCTCACTATTGTAAAGCCTTATTGGAGATGTGTGTGCATGTGTGTGTGTACGTGTGTGTGTGTGTGTGTATGTGTGTGTGTGTGTGTAGTCATTTCAAATTTAAGGAGGCATTTAGTGAACTTGTTACCTATATTACAGTCTTGGCATGTTCACTCTGTATACAGGCAATTGTCATAAAATTCCACTTGTGATAAAGGCAAGAAAAAGAACGAGTCAGCATAAATGAGACGGTATCTCCTATAAGGCTTTGGTGAAATCCACAACAGATACCAGATTTTAAAGTAGATATGGAGCAGTATCAGAAATTTATTCATAATATTCCTATTATAGATTTGTATATGTTGACCCACCATCAAAACTCTGACAGTTATCACTGCTTCTTTTTAATTTAGCACATGTAGAGTTTGAGCAACATATTAAAATCCCCATGATTACATAGCAATCAAGAGCAAAAGTCAGTAATATTTCCATTTAATCACTCCAATTTTACACAGTCAAAAGCTAGCATTCTGTCAGATTAAAATTCTATGGATGTTTCCTGGTATTATAGAATCTTTGGAACATCTGAGCTTTAAAAATGATCTAAGGACTTCTGCATTGGTTAGATGTGTGTTGCTGAAAGGAACGTCACTCACATAATGATATGCAAAGTGAATAGAATTCTTTTTAGCCTACGGTTTTAGATCTTTTCTTCATGTTTGGTCCACACAATTTCTTTTTGGCCTGTGTTGATGGAGGTCATGATGGGTAGGTAAGGAACTTTTTCAACTGCAGGGCAGCTAGGCCACAAAGACAGAGGAAGAGGAAGGCTACAACCCCAATATGACATCCAAGGGCATAACTTAGTGTTCGAGTAAATCCACGAAGAACCATTTTCTCAAATATTACCAGCCCTACATTAACACATGGACAGTGGGGGAGGGGTGACATTAAGACACAAAGATTCTGAGTTTAGACTGTTCCTCAAAAACAAAGCCATACCACTAAAATCAGGAACAAGACAAGGCTGTCTACTCTCACCATATCTCTTCAACACCGTGCTTTAAGTTCTAGCAATAGCAATAAGACAATATAAGGAGATCAAGGGAATTTGAACTGGAAAGGAAGCAGTCAAATTTGCATTATTCGAAGATGATACAATAGTGTACATTAGTGACCCTCAAAACTCTACCCAAAAAAAAAAAATCCTTCAGCTGATAAATACCTCCAGTGATGTGGCAGGTTATAAGATCAACTCAAAAAAATCAGTAGCCCTCCTATANCCCCATTAAAATCCCAACAAAATTCTTCACAGACATTGAGAGAACAATAATCTACTTTATATGGAAAAATGAAAAACCCAGGATAGCCAAAACAATCTTATACAATAAAGGAACATCTGAAGGCGTTACCATCCCTGACTTCAAACTCCATTACAGAGCTACAGTAATGAAAACAGCTAGGTATTGGCATAAGAACAGAGAAGTCGACCAATGGAATCAAATAGGAGACCCAGATATTAACCCATAAACCTATGAACACCTGATTTTCGACAAAGGATCTAAAATTATACAATGAAAGAAAGAAAGCATCTTAAACAAATAGTACTGGAATAACTGGATGTCAACCTGTAGAAGAATGAAAATAGATCCATGTCTATCACCATGCAGAAAACTCAAGTCCAAATGGATTAAAGACCTCAATACTAATCTGAACACAATGAACCTGACAGAAGAGAAAGTGGGAAGTAGTCTAAAAGACATGGGCACAGGAAACCACTTCCTATGTAGAACCCCAGCAGCACAGACAATAA